>MU225851.1:2263729-2308011 GCA_018584345.1 Thuja plicata
GAAAATATCGTCTTTAAAGGCTTGAGAGGAGGGACCAAGCTTATTCACACCTCCCCTCTTTTCCTCTAGATTAATAATAGTGTTAAAGTCTCCGACTAGGATCAATGAAGTCCCAAGAAGAAAATATTGTCTTTAAAGGCTTGAGAGGAGGGACCAAGCTTATTCACACCTCCCCTCTTTTCCTCTAGATTAATAATAGAGTTAAAGTCTCCTACTAGGATCCAAGGGTAGTAGGAAGCTTGGGACCGAACATATCGAGTATGATTCCAAAGGTGAGCTTTTCCAAGAGGGTTAAGTGGGGCGTAAACATTAGTAACACGACACCGCTACGCAGATTCAAGAGTTGTTGCCACAACAATCGTACAATAACTACTAGAGATTCACCAAATAGGACAAATCTTCTCCGACTTCCAAAACAAGGCCAAAGTAGAATCACTTCCTTGAGCACCAATGCATTGACAATTTCCTTGCCACCAAATTTTGGTAGCAATGGTAATCAATTGACAACTTCAACTCCTAAATAAACAAAATATCATGAGAATGAACCTTAATCAAATCTCGAACAACCTTTTGTATAAGGATGTTGTTCAACTCCCTTGCCTTCTGTGATAAGACTAGCGTTAACAATTTTTGGACATTGCGGGGAATGTGAACTAATCGGTTTATCTGATCGTGACTTCAACGAATTCTCACTCATCATCTTTATTTTATCCTAGTCTTTCTTTCTCCCCATTTGAGGAGGCTTCTTTGACCCTCCTTTTTTGAAAATTTTCTATTGAAGTCCCAAACTGAGTGGATTTATTGGTTTCTCCGATGAACCTGATCCCCCGCCTCCTTTAAGAGACTAAGACAAACCAAGGCAGACTCAATTCTCACCTCAACATTCCTTGCAGTCACCAAATTAGTAGGAGCTTACAAAGCCTGATTAATATCCGAGTACTAGTCAAAGCAAGCTGAGAATTATCCTAATTAGAGACCTCCCTAGGAGTTTCAGAAACCTCATCTAAGAGGTCATCGACAAAAAACATCTAACATGCATCCCATCAATCTGACAAACGTCTTCCAAGGACTCAAAATGATTAAATAGGCCCTCTGTCTGCATATCCTTCAAAATATGCTTTTGGCTTCTTCCCTTGTTGCAAGGCTTCACAGGAAAAAACCTTTCTTATTAACACCCCTATCCACCGAAGGGGCGTTCTCCTAATCAATCTTCGGAGGTTGGCAAGGGGGCACTTTGGATGAAGTTCTTGCAAAGTTAAATTTTGAACATCTCCTTTGCAGATGTCCATAGTCATGATGTAACCGACATCTAAATGGAAGATCCTTGTAGTCCAATTATTGAATCCAAGCAGTAGATCCCAGCCAAATTTCCATAGAGTTTGGGAAGGAACATTTAAGTCCATCCCAACACAAACACAGGCATAAGTAATTATCTTTTTGTCCATTATTTGTTGTGACTAACCTACCAGCTTGCTAAGCAACATGGCTATGATATGAAGAATGTCATTCTCTAGAACTCCAATAGGAGCCAGGGGAGCTGAACATAGGAGCCAGGACGAGAGTTCCTTTGAAGGATTAAACCCAATATGCCACAATTTGATGAATAATTAAACCTGATTGTAAACTTAGGGTCCTCCTTCGAAGGCTTTATTCCGATTTGCTACCCATTAAAACACCACCATGAAAACGTTATCTACTGCTGACATCACTTCCATGTCCCCTTTTGGAGTTCACATCTTCCAAGCCCAAGATTCCAATACCAAAAGGAAACTCAAACGCCCATAAATTTACAGATCAATACATGACTTGACAAATAAGCTACATCTTCAGTGACCGAATCTGGCTTGATAACTAAAAGAAGTCTAACTTGGGAGCGCTATAGACTCCCATTAACCCTGGAATCTGAGGCCCTCCAAATTGAGAAGGATACGCCAGGCAAAGCTTCATGCAAATAGTTGACTGCGCCTGCATGCAGGGAAGAAGTCGGATCCACACCTATAACAATTTCCCGGAAGGAAGCACTTTTAAAACTCCAGAGCCGCCTACAAAGGCCATCTCCACCAACAAAATAAACAACATAGGCCAAACTACACCACCAGCAATGCTCCTCACCCAAGCTTGCACAAGAAACCCCAACATCAATCCATTTCCCCTAGCTACTCCTCACCACTCCCAACTCATCCGGGCCTTGAGCCAACAACAATCCCCACATGAATGCAAAACTTGGTGTTGTTACTTGAAAGGATTTTCCCCATTTATATATGTGTTTCTGTGGTTTTCATGTTTTTTTTGCCACACGACTATTTCCATTTCCTGACACGTTCTATCATTGTCAATGAATTCGTAAACACTAAGGATCAATAGCTCATATTGTATTATATGTTGGATTATTGACACCAATTAAAGGTAGGATGTGTCTAATTAAGACATGTTCTATCATTGTTAATGAATTTGTAAGTACTAAGGATAAATAGCTCTTATTGTATTATAATTTGGACTATTGATACCAATTAAAGGCAAGATGAGACTGATTAATGCCTCAGAAGAGCTAAAAAAGTGTAACTCGCTTTCTCCAATAGTCCTTGTTGGAGTAGTTAGGATATCACCTCCGTATTTAGTTAATCAATCATTAATTTCTTAGGTGCCTTATTACATTATTACACTTAAGCTAAACTTTGGAATGCTTTTCTGTTATTAGATTGAGCTAATTATAGGTCTAGTTGTTGTAAGTCAAATGATTAGGTCACTTGTCATGATCTAATTTAATCCTCTAGGGTTTTCATCTAGGGTTTTATATTTATGCTTTTATAAGCATTCATTAAATTCATTGTGATCTATATGGGTTTATTCAATAAATCTATATAGGCATATCAATTATGCTTGCTTGGATGAATATCTCTCTCAAGGTTGCATATCATACAAATATGGATTTTTGTCTTTAGATGTGGTAGCTGTTTTGGCTGCAAATGATTTTTTGGAGCAATGGGGTTTTAGCTATCAGCTCTAACATGGTATCAAAGCACCATATTTGTTCATTTTTGTCCGTTTTCAGAGAGGTCCAACTTTTAGGAGAAAATTTGGCTCACCCTGGTCCAAAATAAGCATTACAATTGGATCCAGAGATGCCAAAAACTTAAGGATCTACCATTGTTTCATCAAAATCAGAGCAGTTGTTTTTTAGGGGTTTTTTTCCCGAGGGCATGAGATTCGAGGAAAAAATCTAGCTCTTGCTGTTGGAACACATCGAATCTCAGTGTTGCATCTGAGAGACCCAAAAACATAAAACATGCTTGTTTGAATGCCAAAAAAGGAGACTAGAAAAATCGAGGCATTGTTTTGTGGAGTTGTTTTTCCGTGCATTAAATTCGTACAGGTATACGGATCCGTACAATAGTATGTTGGCAATACCTACATCCTTCATTGCTCCATGGAAAAAATTGCTGAAAATTTTCAAATTTTTTAGGTGATGTTAATTTGTTGGTCTAATTTTTCACAAGGAGGTGAAGTAAATTTTGCAGGTCCATATGGCTGTGCATGCAGGTCTTTATGCCTGCGTACTGTCCTCTAGGTGATGTTAATTCGTTGGTCAAATTATTTACAAGGAGGTGAAGTAAATTTTGTTGCAGGTCCATACAGCTGTGCATGCAGGTTCTTATGCCTGCGTAGTGTCCTCTAGTGGCAACATTACATGCAACGCTAGGGAATGTTCCTTGAGGAATCAACATCTTCTGGCCCTCCAAGTGCTCAAGAGAGAATATTTTGTCCGAATCTTCAATTTACAGACGACCCGTTTTATCCAATGATAGGGAATATTTTTTAACGTCATGTTGATGTCAGCAGTACCTTGTCCTTGTCTAAAATAATACGCTCAGGTAGATCTACCTTGTATGAGGAATTGCTGTGTCCTGAGTATACCCCAAGAGATTGAAGAAGAAGAAGTGTTAAGGGTTTGCTTTCAATGAACAGCTTATTAGTAATAGGTTTAAGGAGCCAATATCCCTTTATTCCATCTAGCAAACCCACAAAAATTTAATATTTGTTTTACATTTGAAGAGCTTGAAATATTTCGTTGTGTGCCACTCCAAGCTTTAAAATGAGTAACTCATTTCAAGGTTTCTTGAGAAATTTGATTCTAAATATAGTTTGAATAGTTGACGACTTGTGCTTACAATTATGGTGCAAGTAATCTAGAGTGGATCTTGTAATTCACCATTTCCTTCAAGGTTCTTAATTTCTGCTGCTCTATTCAGTTGAGGACTGTGTGGGATGGCATGTTGCAAGCCATTGCCCTCTAGTGTATAGAACTGCTCCAATTGATGGTTTACTTACTTACCACCACTATCTGTATACAAAATCTTGATGAATTTCCTAAAATATTTTTCTGAGTGCTTTGGAGTCCTCAAAGTGCTTAGAGACTTGTGCCTTGTGTCGAGGAAAGCACACCTATGTAAATTTTGAAATGTCATCAATGAAGGGAAGAACATATCTAGCTTCTGTGTAGCCCTATATGCTCGTCCTTTATGTCATATCACTATGAACCAATTCTAGGATTTGTGTAGCCCTACATGCTTATCCTTTCTGTCATATTTTTCTTTTGGATGCTCAACAAGAATGCATCCTTGGTAGATTCCATCAGAAAAGTGAAGATGATGCAGGAGAATTTTGGGGCTCGTGCCACCCTGCACACTCACAATTGTTTCCTTCTAAACAAATTTCAGTCATATTGATATTATGGTGTTACAGGTTTTTATTGGTTGGTGGTTGCAATTTTTGCTTTTGGTTTGGTTGTTGTGCTTTATGTAAAGGCATTCAATTTTTCCGTTACATTTTCTCTGCTAAGCAGACTTTATGGGGCCCATATGTTGACCTGGTTGTTTAAGTTTCAATGAACAATCAAACTTCATATTACAATTTGATGGAAACCACAAACATTGAATTTTTCCTGGGTATTGTTCACAATTATCAAATGTTGCATTACTTCAGTAGGAACCCACAAAACAATCATTTATAATTTGGTTTTTCAAATCAGGATTGTGTTTTGCTCATAGAATTTGTCATAATGACAACTATGAGAGATTAGCAAAATAGTATAAGAAAAGCATATTTTCCATCTAATTGTCTTATATGAGAGGAATGATGCATATATAACAATAAGAGAGGCAAATACAAACAATATGAGGAGTAACTCCAACTACCGGAAATAGGTGGGAGTTACACCTAGTTGGAATATGTGAAATTGATAGATTGTTACACCTACCGAGAAGAAGATAAACAAACGGTTATGAGAGGTGGCTAATGTATCCAAGACGGGGAGTAACTCCAAATACTTGAGAATAGGTGGGAGTTACACGTGTTGCTCATGGAAAAAGCAATGTATCCTCATGGTTACCATGCCTAATTACCTAAGCAAGCTTAATTAAATGTGTACGAAAAATAATTAACTGTGGTTATAAATGAAATAAAAATCCTTCACTAACACTATGAAGGTTGTAATTGGCGTTGAATATCTACAATCTTAACATTAATAATTATTCAAAAAGTAAACATCATCAGATCTATAATCTCTCCATGTGGAACAAGATAACAAATACTTTGCAAAGGCTGTTGCACCTCAAGCATTCTCTCTGTAATGAAGGAAATAGTGTTTAGAAGCTTGCATGGACAAACTAGGAACCTTAGGCCTATCTTCTCGTACAGTGGAAAGAAGATGATCCACTAGGCTCAAGGAGGCTCAAGCGCTAAGTGGATGCAATGATCCTTCATTTTTATTGAAGATGACTATGCAATTGAAATGGGAAAATGCCAATTGGAAATGGAAATGCAAGATCTAGGGCCAAATAGAAAGAAAAATAAGCTTTTTGCATACAAAGACAATTAATAGATTGAAAACCCAATTCTGATACTAGATCTGGGAGTCCAAAACAACGACCAACTTGTGATTCAAATTTCAGCCTGAAATGGCATGAATGGGGTGACTTGGAGGGTTTGGGGCGACTTGGCTCTCCAGAGAGCCTACGAGACGCCCTAGTCCTAGCAAATTTTAATGAAACTTTTGTTACCTACAACTCTCTATTAGATCTACCTGTAGCTTTTTTTGTAGTTGCACCACCTGTCACTTGCACACGAAAAGGGGAAAAGTGTTGTGGAAAGGGCGTTGCCTTGGTTAAACCCCTGATTTGGAATGAAATAGAAAATGCTTTGAAGGAAAGCATGCTTGTATGAAGCAAAGGCTAGATCTGGTAAATGAAGATGTCTTATTCCTTGATGATGTAAATGTTCTTGGAATGGAATCACAAGTGTTGATGCAATAGCATGACTGCACAAAAACCTAATTGGAAATCATAAAAACATGCTTGCACAATAGTTGTTGAATCTTGCCAATATGAATGCTTGAAATGCTTGAATACTTGATTGCTCCTTGAATGCTTGATTGAATTAGTGGATTGATAATGGATAATGGATGCCAAAATGAGGGAGGTAGCATTGCTTTTATACCTCTCCAAGCCATTTCAGGGCTCTAAGCTCGAAGGGCCGATGTGGGTTGGAACACCCCACTAAAATTAAATGACTGTTCTCCAATTCAATTTTGGGCCACTTTTAAAGGGAATACGGTGCCTCTCGAGGTATGGGACGACTTGTCTCACCCCATACCCTACGGGACGCCCTGTTATAGGCAAAAAGGGCCGAAAATTTAATTGGGAGCCAATTATGAAATGAGAATTTTGAAAATGTGCATGAAATCGGGGTTTGAATTCAAAATAAATGCAAAAGGCCACCTAATTTGAAATAGGGCCTATGTATGCAAAAGGGGATAAATGATTGAAATAATAAATGAGACACCCATAATTAAGGGGTCTTTATAGAGATTTGATGACATTGGATTAATAAAGGGGCTGTATTTTAAATTAATTAATTAATTAAATGCAATTGGAGGATTTAATTGAATGGGCACCCATAATTCAAGGGGGCCATAATGTAATTTAAATTAATAACGGGACAAATATCTATGTAGTAATTAAATCGATAAAATAATTGAGAGGACTTATATTTTAATATTTATTAATTAAATGCATAGAAAAGGTCCTTTGACGCATGGAAGAATGAACACACACTAAAATGGGTGCTAAATAAGAATAATGAACTTAGTAAAGTGCTTATAATTTATGACGCTACTTTTAGCCCCACTTTAGTGGGAGTATGAGTCCACACATACGATAAAGTAGAAGAAAGAGATATGAAGAGAGAAAGATGATCATGGGCAAGACTTCTAATAGATAAGACACCACCAAGTTCAAGGGAACACGCCCCCAAACTAAGGATCTTAACTCTACAAGCACGTGCAAGGTAACATAAAACAATAGAAAACTTAAAATAAAAGCTTACTAAGGATCCATTGGCTCTATTGTGTTGCTGGACTATCATTTTACAAAAGTGTCTTGTGGTCAATGAGACACAAAGCACTATATACAACCACAAGCTTCTCTGCTCTCCTAGAGGTAAGTCTATTCCTCTTAAGAGACTGGGTGAAGCTATAAGAGGGCCAATTCCTCTCAACAACTATATAACTAGAAATCTGAGATACCAATTGAATGGCTAGAATGATAGTCAAAGAAATCAGCCCATGGAAATTCCACCACATAATTGGATCATTTTGTGGCATACTTGTCATAACCATCTTGGCCACCTTAAAATAAGCCATAACTCATAAGAGTGGAAAAATTTGTCCACTCAATACAAAGGATGCTACCCTCCACATGATCATACCTATTTCTAATGACTCTGGAAGACTTTTCCTTCACTTCAACATCCTATATGGGTGTAATTTTTTGAGGCCTTTACTTCTATGACTTGGGGTTCAATGCATAGGTAGCCATGTGCAAGGGAATGTTGAGCTTCTCCCATCTTTGATGAATGATTGGCTGAATGTGCTCATTGTATAATGCTAATGTGGGGTCATCCTCTCGCACAACCACCCTCATATAGCCAAGCATAGTATTAATCCATTCATACACCTCTCCAAGGCTAGGTGAGATGTCATCATCATATCTAATGATGTGGAAACTTGGAGAAATGATGAAGATTATATATTTTGCATCTAACCAAAATGCATCACTCTTCACCACATTGTTCACCCTTTTTTGTAAAGTCCCCTTTTCTAGCACGCGTTGTATGATGTTGTCGTTAGCCTATTTCTCCATGGTCTTGTAGGCTAACATGGGCTTTTAAGGGATCTTGATGATATTTGGCCTAGGCTGTTTTAATTGTAGGCCATTCTGAAGGGTTTTGAGGCAGTTTTGGGCAGACTATTTATAGTAGGTCATTATGGGCGTGATTGGACATCTAGTGGTAGTGACATGTCGATGGTAATTGTTTAAAATTGACAAGATTTATTTATGATTGATATGATTTATTATGCATTAATAAAGCTATTTTATAAAGTTAAATTTAATTATTTAACTTTATTAATGCATAGTCTATAGTTTGTGGGAAATATTTAAATTAAATGGTCCCTTTATTTTATAACACATTAGAGACATTAAAGGTAAATGAGGAAATATTAAAAGAAAAAGCACTTGTGGGAAAATAGCAATCGCGAAAAAATAGGAGCCGCAAGAAAATAGGAGGAAAAAAGCAAATCACAAAAAAGTAGGAGCCGCGAGAAAATATGAGGAAAAAAGAAATTCCTGAAAAAATAAGCAAAGGCAAGTGTTATGTTATTTATCCCACATTGACGAAACAAGTGTGAGCTCATGTGAAAACAATATAAAAAGGAATGAAGAGCTCTCTTTTAGCATGCTTGGTTTATGCTTCGAAATATATGAAATTGTCTCGAGGATTTATATTCTTGGGCTTGGAGGATGAAAACCCTCTTCGCTATCATCTCTTCGATGTTGGAAGACACAACCAGGATTGTGCTCGTATTGCAAGGTAAAATCATATTTCTATTTCTAGTTGCTGAGATTGAAAGTAGCTAGGAAAAAAGATTCGATTTGGAAGTCTAGTTTAAAGGCAAAAGTCAGTGTGTAAATTGCTGGTAATCTTCTACACTTGCTGGCCGTACCAAATCAGGGATTGTTTGGGGGTTTGTGTGAGCCATATTAAGCTGGGAAGGTGTTGTACATATCAAACATAAGCTTTAGCAGTGCCGTACAGGTTTAAATAACAGCAGTAAGGTGCCGAACAACCCTGAAAATGGTTTAAAATGTTGATGTTTGTAGCTTCGATCAGATAAAAATACTGTAGACATTAATATTATGAGAATAGATCAATTATGATATATATGTATATATATCAATATATATATATATATATATATATATATATATATATAAAATAATAATAATGAGTATTATTATTATATATACATTCATATATTTATTTATTTATTCATATTCTGAAATTATGATCTTTCCTCATAATAATAATGTTATGATCAAATTAACATCACATATGTAAATCCATAAGAATCGAACAAAATGCTTATAATACTCATATCGGTTATGCCTTTGTAAAAACACTGATATTCACACCTGATAATATGACACCCGATAATCTCGGTTATTCCTAACACACGATAATGTGTTACACGATCGGTATTGTTAAAGAGCCTGATCGGTATTAGTTATGAGCCCGATCGATATTGTTATGAGATCGGGCATGTTGTGTATATTAAAGTTGCATCGGTTGGTAATTATAATTTATGTTATGAAGAGACATGACATTATAGAGCCATGTCTCCTCAAGCACACATGTCTCTATAGTGACATGTCTCTCATATATGTTATCATTTGCTGATTGATCAAAGGCAATGCATATACAACAATTGAATGCGTAGTCTTCTCATGTTCAATCAGCAAGTAATTCAGAGATAATTCTATCAGCATTTCCTTTGTGATATTTTCATATTCATATAGTGCATAAATACTTGTGAAATCAGTTTTGAATTCCATAGTCTTCTATTTGCTGCATACCTGAAAAGAAAAGACATATACTAGTGAACATATAAAATTAAAATTGCATTCATTTCCTTTTTTGCTATAAATCTAATCTCATTAACATAAAAGGGGGCTGTGTGGGGTCTGCAGTGAATTGTGTGTGTCATACATACCTGGGAAAGGGTCATATTATAGATCTGAACTGAGTTTGGATAGCAAAAAAGTGGTATGACAGTCATAATCTCTTAAGTTGACCACTGTATGCTATTTCATAGTATTAATTGATGACTAATGATAAAGTATATCAGACTTGGAATATGAGTTGAATGTTCATAGTGCTGTTTACAGTTTAGTGGTTGCAAAATATCATTTAGTTTCATTTATATTTGCTGCTAGTAGTATTGCTGTTATATGTTCAGTGCATTGGTTGGTTGCAAACATCATTTTCATATTTGTCAAAATAAGAAAAAAAAATCAAAACAACGGCAACCATTACATTTTTCCCAACTTTTTCTTGGATTTGGGCCACGGATATTGTAACCATTAGTTGCAATGCCTCATGCAACTTAAGCATTGTCTCCAAAAGAATGAAATAGGATCCATATCTAGTCTTGACAATTTCGAGGAACCCCTTCTTAGAGAAGCTCTTAAGGAGTGCATGTGAAGTGTGGTGGTTGCATATAAACATATGCACATACTGACATCATTGACCACTGCTTTGATCCAATCAACTTTCCAATGCCCTTGAGTGCATTTTTCATGGGATGCACACAACAAGGAGGCCACCAAATATCTCTGTAAGCTGCCTCAATTGATTTCCTTGCAGCTTTGCACACATCGGCCACATTTGTCACTAGTTGGACCACACTTTACCTCCTCAGTAGCATCCAGGAGGATTTGAAACTGAAAATCCGCATCTTTGTGATGCCTTGAACAATCATCTACCTTAAGATAATATGGGTCCTATATACAGGCAACCATGATATCAACCATGATTTTGCCTAATGTCCATCCACCCATCCATGACTATACTTTATCCACTTACCACCAACATTTTTCCTTTATTTTCTCCATTAACACATTTATATTGGAATAGTTCTTATCCAAGATTGTGGTCCTCAATTTTATCTCCTTTGGTGGCACCTATGATGGACCCTCCCTTGCTGCCATCACCATCACCTCATTATAATACGAAGATTGAGCCACATGAAATGGAATTCCATTGGCAAAGAAGAATTTACAAATGGAATGATTTGTATTATTCTTCAACTGCACATTGAATAATTCAAACATTGGGTTATGAGCATCACTTGTCAACTTGTGTTCCCCCCTTAGCCTCTATTTCATGGGCTCCCGAAGAACTTGGCACATGTAACTTGCCTCGGCAAAGTAGAAGTAGAAACACATGGCTGCTTTGATTGTGTGACTTTGTGGCCTATGATACACAGAAGCAGATATAGGTGCAAGTGCATTGTATTCATTGACAACCTCTTAGCTTATATATCTTAGCTCTATATTTTAGGTGTTCCAGTCTCCCCAAAAATTCACATTCTTCCACTCCTTTTTCTTAGATATTTAAAAGATGGGCATTAACTCTACTAATGCTGCCATAAAATTCAAGTGCACCAAATTGGTAATTCCACAACCTTGTGTCCCCAAGTGTCCAAGACTTGCTAAAATTTTTTGTTGCAACTTGTTTTAAAGGAGACTTACAATCATAAGGACCCTTTTCATACTCTGTCAATATATACTTATAACTGCACTTGCAATGGAACTAGTGGTTTGGGTTTCATCGTCATGGTCTCCCCTCTTAGCCTCAACCTTATGTGCATAATCAGATTCAATACTTTCACTTTGAACCTCAGCCTTATCCTCATCAATGCCATGAGAACTCATTGTGATGTTTGAATAAACAATATAAAATTTATGTTTATAATTCAGAAACTAAAATTCGAACTATGGATGCAACATAATGCAACGGATTAAGACACATTTTCTATTTGTTTTTGTTACTTTAGATCACACAAACTGCAAAAGTAGATGATACACAAATAAAAAACATTGTTCTTAATCTTTTACGACCAAGGATTTCACTTTTATTTGTCTTACTTCAAGTCACACAACATAAAAGTAGAGGATACACAAGTTTTAGCCTAATTTGACAAAATTGAAATTAAGTTTCAATGTTGAATCTTGATTACAATTACAATATGAACAACAAAATATGAGCAATGAATTATTGAATAATAAATATGTACTTGCAGCTATGTCTACGAAATTATGAATAAAATTAGAATTTAAATATGAAACTAATAATTTCTTTTTTCGAAAAACAATCGTAGAATACTACCTTATGCATGAAAAATCTTTGCAACTTGGTGTAGAATCATTCTTCCTCCTTTTCTTCTTGCTCATCACCCCCCTTGAACTTGCAGTACTTAAGTCACACTCTCACTCTACATTTGGTCTTTTACTCCTCTTCAACCTCACTGTTAAAATGAATTTGTTAGTAAAAATAAAGATTTTGGAGTGTTTTATAGATTTTTGGAATGTATTAGTGGGGCCCATTGGTCTTTAGGGTTCGGCCTTAGATGTTGGTTTGGATGAAAAATTTAAATTCTTTTCTACATTACTAGGGATGCATCACACGGTGTTTTTTTAGGCGTTCTTGTCCTGGGGATAGGGGATGCCTAGGGGACTTTGACTTAGAATTCTAGAGTTAATTCGACTTTGACTCTCAAAATAACACTAAGGATGGGAGAGAGGCGGGAAAGGGAGTGCTCCTAGGATTTCAAGCGATTGTGGGGATGTAGAACGAGACTTTGAAGAAGATGAGGTGATGTTGGCGACAAAGAAGACGTTGAACCCTGTCCTTTGTGCTCTGCCATTTTTGGGTTCGTTCTGTCTGGGTGCCCATCTCCTCTGTCTTGGCTTTGTGGCGTGGTTTTTCGTTGCTACTTTTGGGAAATGCCATTTTTTCCATGTGGGGCATTGCCTTTTGGGTCAGTGTCATTCTGTTTTGGACTGCTCTATCTTGTGGACAGGGGCGTGATGCTTCTACTATTTTGTGGAGATTGAGTTTTGTGTATGGTGATGAAGCCCATGTGGCCTTGGTTTCTGTTTTGTCTTTGTGCTTTATTTTGGCTTATGGTTGTAGGAGCGGAAATGGTCTTGGGTCTTGTTGTGAGATTTTCACACTTTGCCTCATTGCAAATGGAGACACCCTCTGTGTGCTGAATAAGTCGAGTCTTTTTCCAGTTAGTATCGTCTCCCGCCCCCTGAACGACGTTGGTGGTTTGTCCTAAGTCTGAAATTGGCTTAGTTTGGAAATATCCTCGAAATATCCAAAAGTTGAAAGAAGTGAAAAGGAATGAAAAATTGGTTAAGTATGAAGAATATCTTTGAAAAAGCATCTAGAAGAGGAAAATGGTATAAAATTTCACTAAGAACCCTTGATCATAAACACCCAAATTGAAGAGAGTAAAATTGAGTGAAAATGTTGAAAAATGACAAACTATGGATCAAAGGAGGGAGGTAGAAGTGCAAAAATGACTAAGGCATGGGAAAATTCCTTGACTAACCTCCATATGCGCCCATGAGCTTTATTTCTCAACTATCAATGAATTCTCTACTTGTTTTAAAATCCTCCATTTGGTCTTGTGTGCGCTCTAAGGTATGATCTCCACTATAGCATGGATTCTGTGTCGAGTGTTTGAAGTCCTCCCCCATGGTGGATATGTGCCCTAGAGCGTTGATCTTGTACACATGGAAAAATGTGCAAACTCATAAAATCTGTCAGCCATGCTAGAATACACCCAAGGGCATGGAAACACAGGTGCCAAGGAAAAAGTTTGAGAATGCGAAAATCTTCCTTTAGGGCGCATATGCGCTCGTGAGCGCAAGACAATAAGTGTCATGGATTCTGTGTTAAATGTAGAAATCCATCACCAAGCTCATATGCGATCATTAGCGCAAGACATAAAGTGCTAGGGAATTTGCTGCGAACGCTAAAATCCCCATGAGATCTAAAATGCAATCACATGCATGTCAAGGAAATGTTCCAAACGTGACAGCCTTCTTACCATGTTCAATTTCGCTATAGAGTGCTATTGCACCATGGGAAGGAGACATGGAAATTGCAAAATTCCGCCGCCTCTGCTAATATGCGCAAGTGAACGCTACTTCACAAAAAGCAAGGAATATGTTCAAAATATTTAAAATTGCTCCAACTCGCTTTCGTGCGCTATTTCATGGTGATCAAGAAACTTTTCAAAGGGTGGAAAATCCACCACGTGGCCCTCTATGCGCTCTAGAGCGCAAATCCACCTATTCAAGGAATTCGCTTAAAATGTCGAAGTCCTTCACATTGACTAATATGCACCCTTGAAAATGATAGAAAGGGGGTGAATAAAATTAATTCAAATGTTGAAAATCAACAATCCTATCAAGCTAGCTGTCATCGAGGAAATCGCTAAGTGTGGTTAAATTTGATCAAGTGTGGAAACTCAAAGCAAAATATTGAAGTGGTAGAATTTGATTAAATGTTGAAAATCTTTGACCATGTATAACCCACTTGCAAGGAAGAAATTGAAGGGAACGGATGTAAGTTGCCTAAGTTGTGAAATTCACTATTTAATTGGCATCCAAATTTGAATTTGGAAATATTAAATTCGCCAAAGATTGCAAAATCTAAGTCCCTATTTAATTGGTGCTTAGGATTTAAATGATAAAACATCGTAATATTTACCTAAGTATTATTTAAATCTCCCCATCTTCTAGTGTGCGTTCATGAGTGAAGAGTAAGAATGAAGTTAAATGCTTAGAATGGAATTTTTGGAAAAATCAGAGAAAGAGGCGCGGAAATTTTGGAGAGAGAAGAAAGAGGCGCGGACATTTTGGAGCGAGAAGAAATTCACTATTTAATTGGCATCCAAATTTGATATTGGAAAATATAGGAAATTATAATTTCGCGAAAGATTGGAAAATCCAAGTCCCCATTTAATTGGCGCCTAGGATTTAAATGATAAAGCATTGGAATATTTACCTAAGTATTTAAAATTCCACCCTCTTCTAGTGTGCACCCATGAGGGAAGAGTAAGGATGAAGTTAAATGCCTAGAATGGAATTTTTAAAAAAATCAGAGAAGAGGCATGAAAATTTTGGAGAGAGAAGAAAGAGGCGCGAGAGTTTTGGAGTGAGAAGAAGGCACGAGAATTTTGGAGAGAGAAGAAAGAGGTGTGAGAATTTTGGAGGGAGAAGAAAGAGTCGTGAGTGTGAGACTTTTGGAGAGAGAAGGTGCGAGTTTTATAGAGAAGAAAAAATTTGTACTAAGTTTTCAAGTAAAGAGGTTTTGCTTCTTCAAAATTCGAAATTCATTCTAGGTATAGAATAAAAATATATGGAAGAGTTTTTGTGTTATATTTTAAATTCCTTGCATGATTCCCATGTCAATTATTTTATATTGCAGGGGGAAGAATTCTAGTTCCAGACGTTTAAGGAAGACATTCAAGTCACAAAATTCCAATTCCAGTGTTGAAGATGTCCAAATTTCAAGTAATCTAGTTCTAGGCATTCAAGGTTCAAGACCTCAAAGATCAATGTAAGTACAAATGTAGAAGGAAGAATGCAACATCTTGAAGTTCTTCCGGAAATTAAAAGATCCTAGTTAGGGAAAAACAAGACGGAAGAATTTCAATTCTAGACGTTCAAGGAAGACATTCAAGCTCCTGATATCCAATTCAAGTGTGAAAGACTTCAACAATGATAGAATGGTCAACAAGAATGGCGCCCTATCACTTTCCAAAGTTGACATGTCCAGATTTTATACGCTTAAGGAAAGGAATAAATGACAAGCTATTTTGAGCAATGGGTCATTAAATGCTTAGTGTACATCTTGCCTCATTATGGGTTAACTTTGACCACTTCCCCACTAAGTAAACACCACGCTTTTAATTGGTCCATGTGGACTCACTCATTTATGACACAAATTCTCTCTTGCCCTAACCCTAATTAGGGTTGAGGTGACAAATCTGGGCCCTCTATTCTATTTCAATCTAGGCCACCTATTGTAATTTGAAAACCTATATAAAGGCCCCGCCTTCTCATTTGTATTGTATAGATAGGAAAATAGATGGATAGATAGCTCATTAGAAGTAAAGAGCTTTTGCTCGTTAGAGTAGAAGTAGAATACGAGAAGGGGAAGACATTGCTGTAAGACTTGAGGAAATAAAAATTAAGACTTGAGGAAATAAAAAAATGATTTCATAGAAGATAGGGTGGATTCATGTTTATTTCAACTTGTTGCATGGTGTTCTTCCAATTTCTCATTTGTAGAAGTGCTTTGATTTTAATGGAGAATGTAATGATGTTTGATGAATACCCATGACTCATACTTTTTGTATATTGTTGATTATAAGTTGCAATGTAAAGTTAGCCTGAGCCCTTGTTATATGGATGCTTAACTTTGATAATTAAATGTGCATTGTTCGTTTTGATGGTGTATATTATGATATGAAAAATCTTTGCATAACCCTCAGAAGATTGCACCAGTTCTTGTGGAGTTGTAGTTGATCTTGGTGAAATAGAGCTTGGTTATTTGAAATTCGTCCATCTGAGTAGTATCCATTGATATCATTGCGCTTAGGAGTAGATTTAGATCCTTCTAACCCTTTCCCTTTAATTTCAGTTCATTTCAGATTGCAATATCCGATGAAGAATTTCCAGCCAACATAGCAGAAGAGGTAAAAAACGATTCAAATGTAAGTCCCTTTGTGTTACTAGCATATCACAATGACCATTGAGCTTATCCACAGGTCAAGACCTGATAGAATAGAACATTGGAGTCACCTGTATGATCTTTCGCAATCGTAGTATACACGGGATTTTTCTCAGGAGAGAATACAATACTTTGGTATTTTATTCTATGCTGGCATGGTCACAAAACACCCATCAACAAGTCTTCTGGCTTAGATGTAGAGGACTTAGTTATGTTGACCCTTTAGCTTTCCTCTTGGGTGTTTTGGGGAGGCTTCTTTCTTGGGGTTTTTTAGTGCTTGGTTTTAGAGCTAGTGGAGACTGTTAGGTTGATTTTCTTAAGAGGGAGAGCTTTGATGATTTTGACCCCTTTGTTTCCCTTCTCTTTGTTGGGGTTCCCTTGCTCTGTTGCTACCTTGTCTTTGTGCAAGTGTACGGTGGTTCCTGGTGCCAATAGTGTTGGTGGTTGTGGGGTGTGAGCGTTTGAAGAGGGCGTGCTTTATTGTGCTCGTGCCCTTCTTCTGCCTCTCTCTATATTGGGCTCTTTTTGCCTTGCTATTGTGCTTCTGTGCAGGAACTGGTTGGTTCTTAGCTACAATTTTGTTGAAGGTGGTTGGGTGTGAGCATTTTTCGGGGATGTGCTTTGTTGTGTTGGCTCCCTCCTCTCTGTGTGCTGGGTTTCTTCCTTCATGTTGTTTTTCTTTGTGTCGGGTGCTTGGGTCTTGGTGTTAGTGATGTTGGATGTGGAAGGTTGTGAGCATTTTCAGTGGTTGTGCTTTATTATGCTCATTGCTTTCCCCCTCCTCTCTTTGTGCTAGGTGTCCCATGCTTTGCTAGTTCTTTCTAGTTCAAGTGCTCGTTTGTTTTTGGCGGTAGTGTCTTTGGGGGGAGGTTGGGAGTGAGTGTTTGAAGTGGTGGAGTGGTGATGTGCTTAGTCCCTTTCTTCTCCTCTCACTGTTTTGGGTTCCTTCAACCCTGCAGACTTTTTCTCGAGCTACGTCTGGTCCCCTTTTTGAGGTGGAGGGGACACCTATGGAGGTGGAGTTCTAGGTGGCTAAGAAGTTATTTCTACTGCTGGTCTTTCCTTCTCTTGTTTTTCCCATTGAGGTGGTGCTGGTTTCTATGGACATGGAGTACAGTTGTATAGGGGAAGGTTGTTTCGGTAGTAAGAGTTTCTTCAAGCTTTTGATGGCTTGGTTCTTTTAGTATTCTCTAGTTATTCCTCTTTGTACTATCTTTAAGAGGTTGGAAGCTATGGTTAAAGGAGCTTTTGTTATACCCATTGATCATGTTAAGGGAGCCTGGAAAATCCCTGGGATTTGGTTCAAGGTTAAGGGAGCATATAAAAACCCTTTGCATTAAGTTTGTAGGATTCGATCTGTTTTTCTATTGCAGCCTGTGCTTACTATGGTTAGATATCTTTAGGCTGCTTTTTTTTCTGTGTTCTTTGGGGCTACGTATTTGTAAAGGCCAATCTTTCACAACTGTTTGTTTGTAGGTTCCAGATTCCCACCAAAATCTGCTTGTACAAGGTTTCAGGCCCCTTTCAAAACCGCTTTTCCCCTAATCAAAAACACAAATTTGGCATAAGAGTTATGCTAATTCTTATATTTTAAGTTTCTATGTACAAGTGCATGTTTTATCCATGTTTTCATATTAATAGTTTAGATTTCCCTACATATTTAAATTTTTCCTATTTTTATGTAGCTATCCCCAAATTGGCAAAATATTTTGCTGTCTTGGAAACTCGCTGCTCTGTTCCTTGCCCCTACCCTATCGATCCCAAAAACTTGGGCTAACCTTGATTATATTATATTATTATTTTTAACTTTCGCCTAGCCATTGTGGGAGACGCCTGGGTGTCCCTAGGAAGGTTGAGGGATACTTGGGAACCCTTGTTGTTATGGCTATCTTGATAACGATGCTGGTGTAGCATCTCTTGCACGTCTTGGGGATGTCTCTATCCTCAAAACCCCTGTTTTCGGAATGGTTTTTGGTTAAATCTTCAGAGCCCCTTATTAAATGAGTTCTTGTGGATATTATGGGGCAAGCCACACCTCTTCATCATGTCTGCCTTTTGTAAGGGTCACAATCTTTTACAGTTATCACCTTTTCAATGAGTACAACCCTACGTTACTGGGTTCGCACCTTGGACCCTTGAGCCGAGTTCAGGTGTGTTGGGTGCGCACAGGGTGCATGCCCTACACTGTGCCCGGGTCTGCACACCCGCATACTTGTGCACACCCATAGTGCTGGGCGTGTTTGGGTTCGCACACCCGTGGACCAATGTGCACCCAACACGCGCCCAGACGCACCCAATGAGGACCCGAGCGCACTCGTGGGTACCCACAACCCAACCTAAAAAAAGTGGGCCCAAAATTTGTTTAAAACAATTTTTTTAATTTTATTTTACTCCTAACCCTAAAACGTCCAATATGAGGCCTCCAAACACACTTTCATTTCACTTTTATCTCTCATTTTCCTCTCTCCATATTTTCTCTGCATCTTGGTAGTTTGAAGTGAGGTGATTGTATTAGAAGGAGATCGATTGTGGCACTCCAAATAGCTTCCACAAAGCAGATATAAGTGTTCAAGGTATGGATTTAAACCATATTCTTTAGTCTTTTGATAGATTTTTTCAAGTTTTGGATGAATTTTAATTTTTTTCAAGTTTGTGAAGAAGTTTTTAAGTATGTTTTGTTTTCATTTTTTTTATAGATTGCAACTATGTTTTTTTTCCATTTTTTTTTATAGATTGCAACAATGAGTAGTCAAAGCTGAGTGGGTGGGGAGGGAACTCAAAAATTTAAAATTGATAAATGTTCTCCTTTATAGAGACATACTACAAGAATTTCACAACTTCCTGGAGGTGGGGGGTTTATTTGGAAATGTAATTTTTGCAATACACAACATAATAGCTCCTATTACCGAGTGAAACTTCATTTTTTGGGCCCTGGGGGTAAAGGGATTAATATGTGTGAGGGCCCTGTTGTGAGGTAGTCACACCATCACCCCATACAAATGGGGACCCCCTCTTTTCGGTTGATCAAAGTGGTGAAGTGCTATCGATGGAGTGAATTTGAAGCGAAGAGAGGAAGATTTGGCCATAGTAAAGGGCAAGGTCGGGATTCCTCTAGTAAGAAGAATTCCGCCTTAATTCTTTCCTCTATCCCATGAGAATCCACCCCCCCATAAACCCCAAGATTGGCTGAAGTCTGAAGCGCTAAGTGTAGGAGTGAGCAATTAAAGAGCGAAACAATAAAATTGTGCAGTAAGGGCGCAAGTTACGACCTTTTTAAAATCATGAGGGAAAGTGAGTGCTTATAAATTAGGTCGGGAATTCTCTCATTTGAGGAATCCCGCCATGGCATTCCTTAAAGCCAAGAACTCCGCCTAGCATAAGTACTGAGGTGCGATGAAAGCAGAATGCCCAAGTGAGCACGAAAAGGATTGAGAAGCAAGTCAATGAAGTGGCAGAGACCAAAAGTAAGGAACAAATCGACAAAGAGGCAATTGAGTGGGAATTTTTGAGTTAAATGAGGGAAATGGTGAGCTAGTGAAGCTGGTTAGGATTCCTCTTATTTGAGGAATCCCGCCTTCGGGTCTCCTCAAGACTACAAATTGCTGCCTAGAATAAGCATTGAAATCTAAGAAAGAATTGAACGCCCAACGAGGAAGGACTAAGATTGATGGTTTTGAAAACGATGAGAGGGTGATGATTGAAGGCCAATTTTGGTTCGAAACAAGGGTAATGAGTGTGCTTTAATCTGGTCAAAATTCCTCTTCTCAAATGAATCCCGACCCCCAAATTCTTCATCTCCATAAAAACCAACCTAGCCTACGAGCATAGATGGATGGGGGATAAATAGAGAGAATCTGTGCATACTAAAGCATGGCAAAATTCGTTTAACTTGAGGAATCCCGCCAAGAAATTTTCCCCTCCAAGGTGCGCATTCTCAAATTTTAAAATTTTGAATTTTGTGGCCTCCATATTGGGTCGGCCTAGTTGTTTTGGAATGCATTTAATCCAAACGTTTCATTGCCAATCCAAAATGCATGTCGGCCACATTGAAATTCACACCCCTTCAAGTTGGATTGCCTATATAAGAAAGCTCATTTCATTCCAATTTCACATCAAATCAAACACATTCCTCTTTGCACCAAGCAGCGAATTACCTTCTGCAGCAAGCAGCGAAATCTCATTAATTGGAGACGATTTTCTCATGAGTTGACACGCGAAGTCTTCCCTCCTACGAAGCATAATTGCATGAAGTAATTTCAACGAATTAGGATTTTTCCTAGAAAATCAGAGATAAGGTGAAAAGAAAAGAAATCTGCACATGATTTAATAGAAACGTACTATTTTTTCCAGATTTTCGTGTATTCTCTTTCATAAAACTTTCAGTTTTCTTCCATGTTTTCTTATCATTTGTAAGCCTAATGCATCTTTTCTTCTCTGTCTTGCAAGGTGACCATTGGAAGAGGGAAATCAAGGGTAAGCTAAGAGATGCTCGAGACTCCAAGATTGCAGATGGAGGGAATAAGTGCAAGCTACAAGTGGGCGAGGATGGTACTCAAGGAGATCAAGCTCAACCTCAGGAATTCATGCTCGAAGGTTCCCGAATGAGAGGAGCATTCAACATCAGAGCTATCAGAGGGAATGCAACCACATGAAGACAAACGTTATCAATTTTACAAATGCAATCAAGTTCAAGCAAGTTTACAATTTCAAAATGCAAGCTCAAGTTTAGAAATGAGGGCTAGAAGGTTCAAGTTTGCAAATCCAACCCTGAGCCTGGGGAAAATTTCAAAGGATGGAGAAGATCTGAAAGATGAAGCAATTTGGGAATATGCCATCCCATTCATTCACAAGAATTTGATGGTTTCGGAAGAGTTAATCAAAGTTAGAAATGTTGAGTTTCAAGAGATGTTTTCCCTATATGAAACGATTAGTCAAATCTAGAAGATAAGGATGATGAGGTGACACCTAGTTGTCTTCTCCAATCAGAAAATTCCAGATTCAAACACATTTAGTCACATCTTACCAAGTGTCCAATTTTCTTATTGGCTACCAAAAGCTTTGTAATTTTCTCATTGGCCCACAATATGTGCCCTCTGTTGGTTTTTCTATCATTGATGAATGTTCCCATGTATGCTGCTGATATATATATGTTGATTGCTCAGAGGTATAGATCATTGGACATGTGCTGTTTCGGTGTTGTTATGTTTGAGTGTTAGTGATATGCAGTGTCTTCGGTTTGATCTGCCATCAGGACAAACCAAATGTATAGCAGAGGAGATTCAGAACTATGTCATGGTGTTGGGGAATTATCATGTTGTAGCGCCTGGCTCAGATGAACATCGGTTTGGGACTATCACAGCACAGCTTGTCCCAGATGATCACAAACTCACTGCCAGGGTGACTTCTCCTTATGGAAATAGCGTGCATTATGCGGAAAAGGTAGAATCAGGACAATTTGCCTTCACCATCACGGAGCTGGGGATTACCTGGCTTGTTTCTGGATACCTCCTATCCAACCTGTCGTTAAGGCAACTGTTGAAATCAAATGGAAGACTGGTGTTTTTGCAAAGGACTGGACAAAGATTGCCAAGAGAGATAAAATTGATTTTTTAGTGGGTCAGCTCTCTTCGGCTTAGGGCTGGCAATCCAAACATCCATGTCTGCATATGCATTTGCGTGGCAACACAGAGCATAACACATCAGTATGGAGAACGCATAAATTGATCAGCGGATCCATTTTTAGAAGAAATACGAGATTCATGTAGATGCTGAGTGTGACACAAACGGCAAACCTTTTGGCATTACTTGGCGAGGATAGAACCCTGGACGTCGTCTTCCATGATTTCTCTTCCAAATTTGAGCGCCACATTCATTTCAATGTTTGCTACAACCTTGTCATGTTATTGGAGCCGTATTGTGTCTTTACGACAAGTGGCAGATGTTTTGTAACAATGCTGTTTCTTTTGCAAAAAGGGGCGCCTGTTCGATTTATAAACGCATTCACATACGTTATTTGTCGTGTTCAAAAGAAAACCGTTTTCATCATTTGACTTAAAGCTAACTCGAGTACAACAGACACGGGGCTGTATGCATGAAACGGTTTTGGGATTTACTGTTTCAAAAACGTCCAAGGCGGTGCTAAAAATGATATGGAGATGACAGCAAAAAAAACGCAAAGGTAGAATATTTTGAATGCAAAAAATTCGAGAGACAATGTGCGGAAGAATTGCCATCCCGTAAGCATGCCGAGATTTTTCTGAGCTATTTTAGAAGATTGAAGAAAAACGTTAAAAAAAAGGTGAAAAGGAATGACTGGACGGTGGTTCGAACAGAGCGATTTTTGAATCAACGGGACTGTGCATGACCAGAAATATTATAAACTGTAGTTGCGTTCATTTTCTCGCTCGGCCTGTGTAACGTGAAAGATATATTTGCTGTGATCAAAAGGAGATAAAGTGTCGAAAACAAGGAACCAGTAACAGAGAACCGAGGATATATGCGTGTTGTGAAAATGGCTCGGTTGAATGCTGTTTAGTATATTCAGCTCAGGTATGCGAGTGTTCAGAAAATAAAAAGAGGAGTCTTCGAGCAGTGAAGATACTACAGATCAAGAAAAGAGTATGTGCAGTTAAGAGCAAACAGAAAAGAGTAACAGAGGAGGAGTTGTCTACATCAAATATTCAGACTGGAAGTGTCAAGGATTACTTCTGTGGTAGAATCATCAGTTTCTCTAAAGAGTCTTCATAATCCAGTGAAGACACAAGATTGTATGTTTTGGTTTAATCTTCCACCTCTGGTAACGAAGGTAGTTGCCTTCTGATTTAGGTTGGAGCCTGATCCTGAAAGTGTGAAAAGAGTTGTAGCTCTCGGGTGTAAAGGGGTTGTTGCCCTGAGTATACTGGTTGAAGCCAGTTAAGAGTTGTAGCTCTTTGTAAGGAGGGGTTGTTGCCCATTGGATTAGTGATGCCGTGGTTTTTCCTGTCTTGGGTTTCCACGAGATATTTCGGCATGTCTTGTCCTCTTGCTGTGTGTTATTTAATTTTTGCTTCTTAACTTAAAGTCTGTGTTAAATACTGATTCACCCCCTCCCCCTCTCAGTATAGTGCGTTTTTCACCCTCATGTAATTGGTTGTAAATTTGGCAACCCCAACTAGGGTTTGTAGGGATGAATCTCGACCCTTGATCTTCAATCGATCTTGGTCCTTAATTGTAATGGAACACCTATAAAAGGCAAAGGCCTTCTCATTTGTAATTCATTAGATTGGAAGAGTAGAGAAGTAGAAGGTTAGAGTAGAAGCAGGCTAGCTAAAGGAGAAACTTGATCAAATTGTTGCTATAATGCTTATCAAAGTGATTGATAATCATTGTTGATTTTCATGGTGGATTACTTAATGTTGCTTTGAAGTGTTGCACGGTTTCTTCAATCCTCACGTGGAGTAGATTTCTTTTCATGTTGAAGTAGTTAGTTGAATGAAAGTAATTGTTGATGTTTACTTGATTGACTCGACAAATCCGGGCCACTAGCCTCTTGCTGATTGTAAGTGTGCCTTGTGTGGTAAGCCAATGATTGAAAGCACTTAACTTCAATTGATATTCAATCTATAGTTTGCATCCATTTGATGGGACTGAAGAGGGGATATTGATGTGAAAATCATTTGAGTATTCCTTAGAAGCTTGCACTAGATGGGTGGAAGTCGCTGATAAAACCACATCTAGTAGTGTCCCAGTCCATCCATGATTCCTTGCATTCACAATTAGAGGTAGAAGTAGCATTAGAAGTAATTGAAGTCAGCTGGTTTAAGTTTAAGTTGAAGTGGAAATTGGAAAAGCAAAACTATATTTTCATTGCACATTGTGAAGCTAAACCTTTAGAAGTGCAAGTAGTTGATATCCATTGCATGAATAAACGTAAGTCCCCTAAGTGATTACTGGCAAATTACATTATTTCATTGAGCAAGTATCCACAATAGAAGGAACCTTGAAGTCATTTCATGATCTTACTTTGCAAGCTAAGCATGAGAGATGACCTTATATCAAGAGAGGATTGAGTATTTGGTGTTTCACCTTGGAATATTAAGTGTTTGATTCTACATGTTGTAGTGGAATAAAACTCACATCAACATGCCCACGACCAGATAAGAAGGGGTTGTCAGCTGGACAAATAGCAACACTTATAAAAGAGCAAGAAGATGCTGACAAATTGGTTGCAAAAAGAAAACAAAGTGGTTGTAGTTCCGGGAAAAAGAAAACAATAATACCACCCTCTCAACCAGTTACGATCTCTAGACATCCCTTCTTACCTATGCCCTCGGCCTCTACGGAGAATGAAGATGTAGAACCACAAATGTCCACCCGTAAGAGAGGTCCATTGGAGAAGGCTTTTAAAAATGAGGCAAGAGATATTGCTTATGAAAAAATCACACGTTGCCTCTTTGCGAATGGTCTTCCATTCAACTTGGTGAGATCACCATATTGGAGGGAGATGGTGGTAGCAATAAATAATCCACCTTCTGGTTACACAGGTCTTGGATTTGATAAGCTGTACACCACCTTATTGCAAAAAGAGAAAATCTGTAGAGGCCCTTAAAACCAATTAGAGATTCTTGGGTTCAAACAGGTGTATCTATTGTTTCTGATGGATGGAAAGATTGCAAAAACTGTCCATTGATCAATGTTATTGCAGTGTCCCCCAATGGGGCAATGATTTTGAGGGCGGTTGACTGTGAAGGGGAAGTGAAAGATGCAGAGTTCATTTCCAGGATTCTCATTGACTCCATAGAGACGATGGGTCATGATAATGTTGTCCAAGTAATTACAAACAATGCAAAAGTTTGTAGGCTGCAGGTGCTTTGGTAGAGGCTAGATATGAGCACATCTTTTGGACACCGTGCACCATACACGCTCAATTTGGCGATGCAAGCAATTGGCACCCAAATAGAATGGGTGAAAGTAATATACCGGGATGTTGAGGAGATTCAGATGTTTGTGACAAACCACCATATGTCACAAGCAATTTTCAAAACTTATTCAAAATTGAAATTATTGAAGATAAATTTTAAAATTTAATTTATTTAGTTTCATTTATCATTTTATGTCATGTTTTACATAATTGAACAATATATATTTTTGTGTTGTTTACATATTTTAAATGTGTTATTAACTTACTATTAACATGTTCTTAGGTTGTTGAGACCTGGTTTGCATCTCACACAATCATCCTGAGACGACTTGTGAGGGTGAAAGAGGCATTGGAGCAGATGGTTATTAGCAACCAATGGGCTTTTTGGGAAGCAATCAAATTCAGAGAGGGCCCAAAAGGTGAAGGTATTGATATTGGATGATGATTGGTGGGTTCGTCTGGATTATGTATTGGAATTCACCGAACCTATCATGTCTATGTTAGGTTTGCTGATACAGATGAACCATGCTCGGGGGGTGTCTATGATAGCATGGGCACAATGTTGGAGAAAATAAAAATGGTAAGTTATAATACATTCCTCTATCCTTATTTATTGAGAGATATCTAAATTGACATAACTTACATCAGGATAACTTACGTCATTTGATATCCTAGGTAATACAAAGGAGAGAGAATGATCCTTAAGATACCTTTTACAAAAGGGTGGAAGCTATTGTTCTACATTGTTGGAACAAGATGACCACACCATTGCACCTCCTTGCATATGCTCTATCTCCTAGGTACTATAGCTCACAAGTACTTGCTATCCTAGGTAGAGTGCCACCATATAGAGATTCTGAAGTTGCTAATGGGTACAAGAGGGCATTTAGTAGACTCTTCAGTGATCCAGAGGTGGAGTCAAGTGTTAGGAAAGAATCTCGATTGTTTGTCTCAGGAAAAAACCGATCCCCTTGTGTTGTCAAAGACCAATGCAAAATGAATGCTATTACATGGTGGTACCTCCATGGTCAAGATTATATGTACCTTCAACCTATTGCAATCAAGATCCTCTCACAAGTTTTTTTTTTGGCCACTTGTAATGTAGAATTTAACACTTAACATTCTTGAATTTATCTTGTATTTTTTATTTTTTAATTTGTTGGTTTTCTCTCCAGGTCGCAAGCTCTTCTGCTACTGAGCTACTGAGTGGAATTGGAGTACATACTCCTTTATCCACTTAGTGAAGTGTAACCAATTGGCTTCAAAAAAGTTGAAGACTTGGTGTATATTCATAACAATGAAGGGGGCAGAGAAGCTTTGGGATGTAGCACCCGAGTCTGCCGACTTGGATGCAACCATTGAGGATCTTGCTAGAGCCACCATGGTTGATGATGATGATGATGATGATGATGACATACCATATGGTGCATCTAGTGCTAGTGGATTCGCATTGGGTTCTAATGATGATGATGATCTACTTGCAGCCACTGAAAATCCCATAGATGATGATTTTTTTGATAATCCCTTTGATGATTGATGAACATTGAACATTGAATCATGTCTCATGAACTACATTTTCATTTTGTAATTCAGTAATTCGATGTAATAATTTTCTTTAGAATTGTGAACACTGAACATAGATCAATGATCAAGTATTTAAATATTCAATGTTTATCTTTGGCATTGATCAATGATCAAGCATCATACTTTGAAATGATTTGTTTTACAATTCTGTATATTTTTCTTATTTGTATATATATATATATATATATATATATATATATATATATAAAATGCCTACACACACACACGCACCCAAACNCATCATACTTTGAAATGATTTGTTTTACAATTCTGTATATTTTTCTTATTTGTATATATATATATATATATATATATATATATATATATATAAAATGCCTACACACACACACGTACCCAAACCCCTAAAAAAGTTTTTCATGTACCCACGTACCGGGTTTTCATACTCGAAGCTGTCCTCGAACCCGAACCGGTAAATTAGGTACAACCCTTTATATTATGGTAATATTCTTGGAGCTTATTCAATTTCTGCCCTTGAAAGAGTCACATCCTTTCATAATTACCGCCAGTTGAAAGAGTATAACTCTCCATAATGTCTTCTCTTTGAAAGAGTACATTCTTTCATAATTTCCATTAAACCTTTCTTGGTTCACATGCTCCATTCTTCTTTCCTTCCTCCCTGTCCCCTTTCAAAAGAACTCTTCTTGCTTTGTATCTCATGTTTGAGTGAGTCACAACTTTTCATTTCATGCCTTTTGACCATTCATTAAACTTAATTAAATTTTAATTATATTATATTGTATTTTTATTACTTTATGTTTTAATCTTATTATTATTTATTATCAGATCCTATTTCAAGAACAGGACATTACAGTAAATGATCTAATATGCTTCTCCAAAGGGCTAGATATGTTCTATTAGTCATAGTTGGAAAATTCGGGCTTGGTGCGGAAAAATAGGATTCAAACTTGGGACTCGGCAAAAAACTTGGCTAGGACTTGGCAAAGGAAAAACAAAAAAAGGGCTTTTAAGACTGTTTTTGGTGTTTCCTAAAAATTCGCATGTCCTTCAAAAAACTTGGGAGTCATTGGCTTGGACTCGCTAGGGACTCGGCTTGCGAGTTCGTGGCGAGTCGACTTTGCCAGCCACAGGATTTGCTAGTCTTGGCAAGTTTGTGGTGAGTCTGCTGAGTTTTCTAACTATGCTATTTGTATTTTGTTTCGATGTGCTGGCATTCTTTAGCCTGTATGGATTGTATCCAGTTTACCTAGAAATTCCTGAGAAAGATGTTTTGCTTTTATGGGTTATAACTTTATACTTATCTTAGTTGCAATGCTATGTTGTGCTCTGCTCATTGTTTCTGAGTTGATTTAAAAAGAATGACAATGAAAAGAAAACAAAACCTGATTGATCTTGCCTCTTTTGTTCTTCGAATGATGTTATGATTTATACTCTCAGTTACTATCTGAATGAAAGTATCTCTTTTCTGAAGTGATCCTGTTTTAAAACGTAAATTCACATGGACTATTGGAAATTATATTCTGGTCCTCCACTCTAGTATATTCAACCCTCCATAACATGAGACCATGGGAACTTTTTGGTATGTAGTAATGCAGTGTGAGAGATCTTAAAAAAATCATGTTTCCTGTCCCATTTCTATGGCTTAAGCCTTAAATTGAAAAAAATGGGACTCTAGTAACCAGACAATTCACAAATTGATATGTGTTTTACATTTCAGTTTCTTCTTGGCAGGTTTTCTCGTTGGCCAAACTGTATAGTGGTGCTCAACATATAATGAAATATGGACATATCTTTAAATTTTATGAGGAATTCTTATAAGATAATTTTTACACGGGTGCACAGCATATACTATTTTATTCCTCATATTTTACAGTCAATGTTATTCTCCATACATTGAATGAACTTTGGGTTGTGGCTAAGATTTTGTTTCTTAGGACAGCGTGCTTACATGACAACTGTTCTGTACTTCTTTCCTATCTTTCTGCTGATAAGTCTTATCCCGTCTTTGAGATTTTAATTGTGGCATCTCGAGTTTATTTCTGCTTTTTAATAAAGATACTTAATAGGCATCCATGACTGTCAATGACATTTTACAATTGGCCAATCAGTGCAGCCACATGTAGTTTGTAATCATTCATGGGTACCAATTTTATATTGTCGATTTTTAGACAGTATATATATATCTTGTTTCTTATTATTTAATCACAGAAATAGTGGTTTTCTCTATGGTTTAGTAAAATCTTATAGGGACAATTATCCCAATTACAAGTTTCTCTATTGAAATAGGAAATTTAGAAGGGAAAAAAGAGGGAGAGAAGATCTTCTATGCAATGAACCATTGATGATTTGCTTCTTGTGTATTCTATAGTCTGCATCTCCCTTTCTCCCCAGGAAAAAGGGAATGGGAGTAAAAGTATTAATGTATTTAATTTATATGTTCTTCTTTCTTTGACAAATTTTGTGGTACTAATATCAAGTGGATTCTATTTCACTTCAAAGTATAACTTGCTGAGGGTTATTGGTATTGTACTATAAACAGGAAGGAGCGTCTGAGGAGGATATTAGCCTTCTTCCAAGATATAAGTTCCGGTCATATGGTGGATCTGAAAAAAATAATGGAGATAAATCTGGGCAACATGGAGGAATTATGAATTTATGTGGTGGAGAATCGTCAAATGATCGTCCTCTTTCCGCAGAAGATGCGGTGAGTGCCTTTGCCTATGATATATTTCTACATGCAGTAACATTTCGTACTGAAAGATACAACATTTTGTTGATGAACATTTCTTACATTCTTAGAGATATTTCTTTTGGGCGTACTTTTATTCTTGATGATTTTTTTTTTCTTTTTAACAAATTAACAATCTATTTAGATCAGTGATGGATGGGCATGTGTCCTGGGGTGACGTTCTTGGGTTTGCACAAAATTTTTAAATTTTTGGAATGTTACCGAAATGGGAAGCTGTGACAGGAAATGTCTCAGATGTTTAACTGTCTTTATGGTTATCAGACGCCCTGATAGACTTCTATTTCAAAAATGAATTGAGGAAAATCATTCATTTGGTGTAATAACAACTTTTTGCGTTATATTTATATACCAATTTAAAAATAGTACTTAGTGGTTTATGCGCATTAGAATAAGAAGCAGAAGTTGGCTTAATGTCTGTCCGCTGCCATCACCAAGAATTGGCATCCGTTGTGACGCACTCGGGTTAATGTGACACTATACAAACTTATTTGAGCTTTTAATAAAGCAAACTAAAATTGACAGATATAATTCCACTGAATTTCACACAGGTAGATTGCAACTCTAATGAATTTTAAAGCGTACTCAGATAAATAAATGAGGGTTTTCTTAAACAATTTTATTACTTTCAATGAGATTACAGAATTGCAGAAGTCAATTGTTTTGTAGATCCAAAGTTAGACCAAGTCTGGAAACCCTTAGTGTACTCTAAAAATTGTGATCAGATGTATGTACAGTCGCTTAGCCGAGTATTAATGAGTGCCTCGTCTGGATGGTTCTTAGATGGTTGCTCCCTTTAGGTGATTGGAATCTCTGAATTGGAAAGTTTGGGGCCAAGGATACGCCTGGAAGTAGATTGTAGGATTGCAAAAACAAATCACCCAAAAATCTGACCTATTGCTGGTGATTTCTGCTGCTAGTTACAGAGATATAGCTGATCGCAAGCCATTGTAGGGTGTGGGTTGGCCGCCCAACAAACCAGTGGAAGCCATGGGGGAGGCGACGACAAAGTACCATTTTGATGAAGCTCTGAATTTCCCTTCCAAAATAGCATTGCAGGTGTAGTGGTGAAATTGTTTGTGAATGTTAGCCCCAAATGCAAATCCTTATTGTGTTTGCTCAGAAAAAAACAAACAATGGGAGGTGTTTCGTCCCAACAACTGTTTCTAGCTTGAATTTTCTTTTCCAAGGAATGCCGAAGTGGAAATTGTGAGTTGCTCTTTAAATTTTTTTTCAAAAAAATGATGATCAAATCCAGCAAAATCACCCACTTTTATAATTGTTTTTGTAAGCTGGGGAAAGAAATAGGTCGGCCAAGAAAAATAAGACTTGGTCGGCCAACGAATGCAATTTTTTTCATCATATTAAAAATTAAGACTTAGTTGGCCCTAAAAGAAATTTTAATTTCATTATTCTTGTTAATTTGTATTAATGTTATTATTACAATATAATTTTAAAATTAAATAACACTAAGAGTGTAGTGGTGCAGGGGACATGACATCCTGTGACTACTGTAATGATATTGCTCACCAGGCTTAATGAATCAAGTCATGGATTGATGATTGGGTAGTACTGTGTATGGATCGTTAGAGTTGTGAAAATGCAGAATTGAAATATACTGTTCCCTACTATGTACCATTTTACTTATCAAGTGAAAAACATTACCATGTTAAAGGCTTAAAATAATGCTATATAAAGATTTTTCTACCCAATTCCAGCAGCCAAGTACAGATAATAGATAATGTTCTGCATCATTGCCTAATATAAATTCATCACAGTTTCCTTAATTTTAACTTCTATAATAAAAAAATTCCACATTTTGAATTGTTTTTTTAAATGTACTGTTAACCCCTTCCATCCCCAAAAATAGCCTCTGTCATTGATCTTTGTGGAACTCGTATTCATGTTTCTTGGTGTGTCTGTCTTGGAAATATCATGGGACATAAGTTTAGATCTAAGTTGCCAGTCTTGGTATGCGGATGGGGACAAGTTCAGGTATGTGGATGCTACATTTTTTTCTTCCTTGGGTATGACTTTCCATGGATTTAGATCTTATAAAATCCATGCGGTCTTCACTAAAGTCATTTATGTACAAGTAGTTTTGTTGCTAAAACAATTTTACAATCTTGTCACTAGTGATGTAAGAGAGATTTGCTCAATGTCCTCTAGCTTCCTGTGCCTCCTTCCGCTAGTTGATTTGCTGCTTCACAAATTTGGATTTGAAGCTCAATTTTAGAATGACCCCCCACAAGATGGACGCTGCATACAAGCGATAGTGTGTCCATTTGCAATTGACACAATTTTCATTGTTTATAAATTCCGACACTTTTGCATTTTCACATGATATTTAATGACTAGTAAAAATGGATCCTATTCTGAACAAAATAATAGAACTTCAACTTTGAGACTGACACAAAATATCTCCTAACGAAATAATAATATTAGAATTCATTTTAAGACACTAAAGTGATAATAACTTATAAGAGCAACGTACAATGTTGCAGCAAAATATCTAGAAATGGAAGAAGAATAGAGTGCGTGTTCCTTAAACACAACTAATTTCAGGCATGAGCACATGCTTTTCTTGGTCAAATTTTCAATCATGATTTGATTAGGTCCGTGCATATAGCAGCTTTCAAAAATATCATATACCTTTTTCAATAGGCTTCACATGTAATACATTCCAAAGCATCAAGGTCCTCTGTGGATGATTGATATTTCAAGATGATGCTTGAGCCGCATGAATTCTCCGGCTTGCTCTTCATTTCTTCATAGTTGACATTTTTGTTAAGGGATGCACCGCTGTTTCTCCTTTGTTATAACAAAAATGTCCATCTCTGGGTCCTCACAAGATCTTACCACCATAGCTACATATGAGCTTCAACTCATCTGATTTCAATTGCAGTGTATCATTGTTCGCTGACCCCATTTTTAAAAAAATACAGACAACATAGAAAAAAGGAACTCGAGTATAAAAAGTATAACCACATAGGCTCACATTCATAGGCTCATGGGGGATTTTCACATAACTGGTTGAGAGGGTAATCTCACCAGCCTTAGATCATTAACTTAGATCACTCTCTTCTTTGAATACTTTTACAAACTTTTACGAGCACCAACACACTCTCACAAATCCAACAAGTCCTTTTCAAAGTAGAGTGTACTTTGGACCTTATGGTTCGTGAGATGTGAGCTTTTACTCTAGTTTGATGCTTGATGAATTGCAAATGAAAATGCTCAGAATGATTTGCGATGAGGCGATTAAGATACCACAATGTTGGATAGCTTTTAATTTATTAATGGAGTACACGGATTGAACAAAAAAATGCATGAACTGGTTAGTTGTTAATGCATTGACAACATGATTGCAGTCTGCCCAAAGATACAAAACCTCTTGAGCGCTGCTAATCAACGGAGGAGTGAAACTACAGAGCTTCTTGACCGTTGTTAGATTGAGGAGCAGAGTTGAATTAGCTTCTGGCCAAAGGCAAATACAACTTTAAAATCTCCACCCCTTCCAAGCCTGCTTGACGTCCAATTTTTCATATCCTTCCCCAAATTCAATAACTCATCACATGACAGAGAAATTAATACTGATGGATCACTGGTTCAGGAAAGAGTGCAGGTGACTTGTTAAACTTGGCAAAATTTTATAGTAGGATATGGATATGTTAGCAACTTAGCTCTAATACTATATCAGAGATCGTAGAATAATTTGATGCAGTTCATTTTTGTTCAATAATACATCACACTTATAGGATACATATTTCCTATATTATAGGAGGGCTTCTATAACCACTTGTAACAGATACACACAAAAATAAGTAGACTTCTAACAAACCTAAACAAACTTAGCCATGTGAATGATGTAATATTCCTAACACATCTGGTATTCCACAAGGAAGGGAACCTACAGTGTACATATCATCCCTATGACAGTTATTAATGCATAACTTTGCCATAATGAGGATATAGTGCCCATACAAATTTTAATGGCAGAAGTATTGATTCATATCGCTCCCAATTTAAATATATAGCATTATTGTGAACTTGTAACAAATCAATAAATTGACCTCACACTCATACTGCACCTAAGTATGCCACTGAACAACATCTTATATTAGAACTCTTCAGAATTCTATTAAGCTATAAATGTAACAATCACTGTCAAGAATGCATTGATATTCAACTTATCAGTATGTGTTGAACAGTAATGAGGTATCTGATATTTTTTCTTTCATTGTTAATATCATGCCCTTGTACCTAGATGTTAGTAAATAAGTGTCAGAACAAATGGACACTGTAACACTGTTTGTGTAATCCTGTTTCCTGATCCGAGCTAAGCGAACAGATTCTACGTAAAATTCAGCCTCATACTATGGACTAAAGCTTTCCAGTTTAAGAAAATGTAATAATTTTCCATGACAAAAGGTTGGTGCAATTTATAATTGCTATGCTAAGGTTTGCAGATTAGCAAAACTTGTATATTCATATCTCATACCAGCAATGTATAGTAAAATAGCATGCTACTGGTTTTAAACATATCAGTTGTTTTTAATTTCCCAGAACTAATGAATCACTAAATTAATTAATATCAAGGAAGCATTCACCGATGAAACAAATACCAAAAGAAAGAACATGCAGTCCAGATTTATGGCTTAAGTTGACACCTGAATTCCACCTCATGAGTATTCAATACCATGCTCACCCATAGCAAAGAGAAAGAAGCATTGGCAGCAATATTGTGTATTCAAAATTCCAGGCCCAAACACTTCAAATCCTTGCTCAAATGGCTAGAAGAAAATGTGCAGGTCGTAGGCAACTTCTTAAAGTAATTAAATGAACTATTCATAATGCAAGAAACCCTTGCCCAAGCACTACTAATCTCAACCAAGTCTCAAACTTTAACACGTGGCTTCCAAATTAAAGGGATTTCAGCAGCAATAAGGTGTCCAAATCAGAGCAGAAGACAAGTACTTTTTTGAGTCAATTGTCTGGCATTTCTAATCCTTTCCATGCTGCTGAGCGAGTCAATTGCCCGACACTTTTGGTATGTTGCAGAAATGACACCGACTGTATACAATGGAGTTTGCAGGTATTTATCTCCTATTGACAACCTCTTTTCCTTCCTTTCTACGCTGCCCAGTGTCCAAAATGAAATGTACTATATATGTCTTTAATATGATATTCAGCACTATAAAGGAGATATTTATTTTATCTACTTTATAATGTTTTCCATTATAAATTTTATCAGAGTAATTGGATACGCCCTAGCCCCTCAGGCGTGCATATCCCCGTACGCAAGAGTTATGGGTATGATATGGGGTGGATACACGTCAGATACCATACCCACACGTGCCTAAAAATCCATAGTTTTCCAGCTGTGCTAGATATTGTGTGATTTGAGTTTTTAAAAATCTGATTTGAATCTTTCTAAATTTAATCTAGAAAAACATCAATCAAGCATTGTTTTAAATTTTCCTTTGGATATTACCAAAATCTGCACCAGATAAGGAAGAGAAATGAAAAGTTTTTCTATTTCAGTGACCCACTTTGTTATGTCTTCTTCCAACACAACTCTACTATTTATTTTTGGTGTTTATGTTACCCCCACCAAGGAACTTTTGGAACAAAAGGGTAAAACATGCATTGAATAATATTTCTTTTTTTTGAAACAATATCAAGTCATGTGTATTACCATCAACAAACTCAACAAGAACAGGGCGATCAATATAGGATCATGCACAAGCGGAAGTCTACAACACTTCCAAGGGTTCCATGACAACCTGAAACTCAACCATAGAATCAGTTGCTCACAATCCATGAGGCACCCTGCGAGAGCTCGGTCATTCATCCATCGAGCTTCCCGGGACTGAACTAGACAATCGTTCACAGTTACCGGTTGAGGAGGCTAGGTCCATCCTCAAGGCCAACTAGACTCGGTTCAATATGCACCAAATGAAATGTAAACATAACATAATCATACACAAGCTGTGAATATATCAAAACCATCACTAAAATAAAAGGTATTTAAAACCCTAATTGTCTTGAGCACAGACCCAAGGCAACATCAATCTGTTGTGAATGTGCAGGACTGCAGAGAATGAATGTGCAACAGAATTGCGTGAATGCAAAGTAGAAATGCACATATGTGCAACCGTTTTGCGTGAATGCGAAGTAGAAATGCACATATGTGCAACCGTTTTGCACATATGTGTAAGAGTACAAGAAATATGCACAGCTTAACAAAAATCTTGGAAAATGCTAAAAGTGAGGCGCCAACTCCAACATACGGCCAAATTAAGATCACCTCCACACCGGGGAGTACCGGATACAAAAATCGAGGTCAAGTTTACTCGACAAGAACAATATAAACGTAATGCGCTAACATACTAAGCACGGTTACATCATTAATCCATTACAAGGCAATACAAGATCATTAAAAAAAGTATAAATACATCAAGATTACACCATAAGTGCAGGATTGCATCACATAGTGTCATAAGGTCACGTAGAAGGTATGATATGATCTGGGACCGTTCGTCTCATTTACACCGGTACCCAATGGTGGTTGGTTATGCCACCTGACCACGAGGTACCCTCAGACCCTCCACACTGCGCTCGTAGAGATAGCCATATGGCCCAAGCCCAAGCACACACACAACCAAATATGTGATAGGCTTCTGACACACTCAAGACACCAATATACAACCAAGAACAACGGATGTAGAAAATAAGAGACCAAGATCACGTCTCAACAAGGGGGTGCAAAGGCACATAATCACCCAAGACCATGAAATGTATGCAACATGGATACCATTCAACATGACAACACAATCAAGCCACCGGGTACACACACAAACATAGAATCCATCCAAGGGCAACACAAAGGCACATTACTACGTGCTTAAACACCACATTTACATCCATATCACATTATACCATGCAGACATTACCCAAGGTGTACACTCTATTGGTCTACCACTGAGAGTGTGAATCCACTTGAATCCCACATACCACTCATGTGCCACTAGAGGATTGTTGCATAGACATCATTAATTCACATAACACCACACATATAATCCTATGGTGTCATACAATACAAAATCACATAACAAAGACCTATTTCATTGTACACTTTTCGAAAAATGTTCCTGGTAGAGATTCCATTGATTTCATACCAAGGTAAGGGTTCACAAGATCAAACAATTCATTCCAAAATTACACCAATATAAACATCTACCCAATGTGGGCCATGCAAACCATTATTACAAAAAATAATTCTAAATACTCATTCCATTGACACAAATAGATGTAATAGCAAAACCGGTTGCATAGAAGCCCCAAAAATGAAAATCATCATAATCCCAAACTTATCAAAAAGGCATTCTCAAGATTATCCTCTACAAGATTATCACAAATTCATCAATAAATTATATTACAACATAAATCCATATTCTCCTTTCCACAAGATCATTACTAAGTTAAAAATTCGCCCTCCAAACAAAAATATGTGCAAACCCATTGAACCCCAATTGATTCTCAATCCAAAAATACATTCACTTCATTCATTCATCCAAACGAATTCCGGAAGTATAAAACCGCAAAGCCCTTGTTTTCTCATAAAATCAAGGAAATTTTTCAAATCTCCATCAAGTCACTTCCAACAAGTTTGCAATAAGATTGAATCCATCAAGCAACACTTATTCAACCATTCTCAAGCCATAAATTCGAAATCCAACTAAGAATTTAAGAAGAAATCAAAGAGCTTACCTCAACATGCATAAACCAAGAATTGACAATAAGGAGAAAAATTCTTCACCAGATGCCATGATGAAAATTCGAGGGAAGGAAGTATTTGACGAGAGGAATCCATTGAGCAAGCACCCAGAAAACAAAATTCCACTCAAATTTGCTGTTCAAGCCAAATTTGAATTTACACGAGGGTTTCAAGAAACTCGTGAAAAAATAGAAGAATGGGAAAGTTAAAACATGAACTTTTTCCACATTTTTAAAGGCTATTTTTAAATAAGACTAAAAAAAATTTAAAATACAATATTTCATTTAATTTATAAGTTTCAAAAATAAACTTTTAAAACATTAAAGCTAAAATGGATAACTAAAGACCGAATTAAATAAAATGCCAAAACAAAGCTTGTTGGCAACAACAATAATAATATTATAATACCAACTGGCGACACCAGCCATTATGCAAATGCATTTAATTTACCCATGCACTGACCGCCAATCATTACAAACAGCTAGAATGCACAACCACAACCATTGGTCTCATCATATAACACAAAGGGTAGTTGGATGTTACCACGCGGTAACCAGGATGGTAGGAATAAGTAACATGGCGATTGTCACCCAAGAGTAGGAATGACAATTAAGCTAGGAAACATGATTGACCATGTGATTAACTCCAATTTTAACCACCATCGGGGTGATATAGGCATGCTCAGACTTGTAGAGCCAAGTGGAGTCGATGCCTAGTACCTGCCCAAGTTAGTAACATATCCGAAGCACATATATATTATCATCAAATAATGTCAATCATTGAAAGAGAACTTTAGAGGCATAATCATTATCACGAGTGTTACTGTAAGAATTTGCCAATAACAACAACCCAAGATCTAGAGGCCAATGAATAGAACCAAAGAGAGGAATAATATGATAAGAATAAGTTATATTCTCACCAAGAATGCAATACAATATGATCAACTGGATTAATGAGTTCAATGTAGATGTGCTTGCTTATATAGGCAAGGCAATAAGAGAGGATGATAAGGAGATAAATTATCACCCACACGAGGTGGAATCACATGTATACCAAGGGTGGATCATCCTCCATTGTGCAATGAAGTATGTGCAAACATGTGCAACAATGTGGAGAATGATAAAGTGAAAAGTGCACTAAAGGTGGAGACAACACAAAGTGGAATGTGATAACAACCATCACCACCTAAAGTGGAATTTCTCCTACACCATGTGCAACTACTAGGTGTTTCAAATGCAAACTACTATGTATGCATTATCATACGTAAGCTTAAGTAAAGTCTAATTATGTGAATAAGTAATTACACAACACCCCCCCCCCTCCATTACGTGCAACTTAGGGGAATGCACTTAAACTGACAATGCAAGATGGGTCCCGACTACTAGGCCATGTTAGGTACCCATGTACAATGCAATGCAATCTCTCATAAAGTGGAGAAAGGTAGAAAACTACATGGGAGAAAACTCTCCTCGAAAAGAGAGATGAAACACACAATTCCCTTGATGAATGAGAGAGAAGGAGACCATGAAGCACACCTCAATGTCAAATCTCCTGCAAAGATGGTCGTAGATGATGACCAATGCTCCTCCATAGAAAGAAAATAGAGCCAACGTTGCACCAAGAAATGTCAAAAATGTGACAAAACCAGGTACCAATGTCGATGAACAATGACTGATGAATCACCCACTGCAATATGATAGAGATCAGGCATGGAGACACCTGCTTGAGCATTAACTGAATACTCGCAACTGGTAGGTTGGTACATTCGAAGTCTCAACTGGAGTCATGCACAACTAATGATTGATTGGTGCATTCTAACCTCCTTATGCACCAAGTCATAATATAATTTCTAATCTACTGAGTACAGGAGGATTACATCAAATATGTCATCAATGACAAAGTACAAAAAAAAGATGACACTTTATAATAGTGCATTTACAACATAGCTCATGCAAGAGAATACAACATGATATGACAAATGCAAAGCTGGAAACTAGATGATGATGCCCAAGGATCCCTTGTAGAAGATCGTAGAAGGTGCCTCCGATTGGAATGATGCCAAGATATCAAGAGGAAAATTGCCCCCCCCCGGGTTGCTGGTTGGAGAACGCTACATATTAGGTCTGTAGGTGACAAAAATTGTTCACAATTTTGCTTATTATGTGCAAATTTTGTTTTTACAAAAACTTAATGAAAAATTTAAGAAAAACAATTTTTAAAAAAAGCACACCAAAAACTTTTTTAAAAAGAAAAAACATTAGTTTTTTATTTTTATTTTTAATTAATAAAACTTTATTAGAGAACATAATATAAAAAAAACTATTTTAAAAATTTTTTATGGAATTTTTTATTAAATAATTAATAAAGAAAAGAACAATTAAAAAAAACTTTATTAAAACATTTAATATTTTTTTTGATTTTATTTAAAGCACAAAATAATAAACAAGAATAAAAATTAAAAAATATTTAAAAAATCTTTCCCTGTCACGGCTGACGTCATGGCAGGAGATAGTACGCTTGCCATGGCAGTACAGACCCTGTGGTTCGCAGGGCCCGACAGGGTACTGCGTAAGCAAGCCCTGCCGGGTACTAAAGGTACTAAAGATTTTTTTAAAAATAAAAAAACAAATCGCCTAAAATAAACAAACCCTCCCTTTTTTTATTATTATTATTATTATTATTATTATTTTTAAAAGTGAAATTAAAAAAAGATGTTTTTTTTTAAAATTAAAAAAATATACTTGCGTAGATGTCCATACAATAGGTGGAGGGCAATTTTTTCAGCTTGGGATGTCGGATTTTGATTTCGACAATTGATTTTGGGGCTTTTGGCCCTTCTGAGCACGATGGCAGCGCCTGTTTGGGCCCAAAGTGCTCCAAAAATGCAGATTGCTCCTTGGCAATTACCTTCCACCTTCAAATGGCTCTAGATTTGGCCTTCGACGTCGGATTTAAGTGAAACGAAAGGCAATTTTGACTGAAAACAACCTTCTGAATCCAACGGTGACCTTAGATTTGACCCAACAAGCTCCAATATTAACCTGCAATAGAAAGCCACAAAATTCAAAACCGGAAATTGCACCAAAATCTCTCCAAGAAGACGACGCAATGACACTCCAAAAGCTCTAAACCATGTACGAATTTGCAAATAGAAACAACCCCAAGATCTAGATGCCAAAGAATAGCACAAAAGAGAAATAATATGATAAGAATAAGTTGTATTCTCACCAAGAATGCAATACAATATGATCGACTGGATTAATGAGAACAATGTAGATGTGCCTGCTTTAGGCAAGGCAATAAGAGACCATTATAAGGAGGAGATAAATTATCACCCACACAAGGAGGCATAACATGTCCACTAAGGGTGGATCATCGTCCATTGTGCAATGAGGTATGTGCAAACATATGCAACAATGTGGAGGATGATAAAGTGATAAGTGCACTAGAGGTGGAGACAACACATAAAGTGGAATGTGATAACAATCATCACCACCTAAGTGGAATTTCTCCTACACCATGTGCAATTAAATGTGCAAACTACTGGGCGTCTCAAATGCAAACTACTATGTATGCATTATCCTAGGCATAGTTGAAAATATCGTTATTGGCAACTTATCGCCAAGGGCCAAAATAAATAAATCAGAGATTAATCGTCAAAAAATTAACATAAAAAATTACTTAAATTTAATTAGAAATGCATTTTATTTGCAAAATTCAATGAGATGCGTCTAATGAGGCAGTAAATGAGTAAACAAAATAAACAAGTTGAGTTTAGATATATTTAAATGCAAATAGGGTACAAAATGGCATTCTCATGTGGAATGCTGATGGCTGGTAGCCATAGCCTGATAGTTTGAACTTTGAAGCAATCTAAAAATAGTAAATTGTCTTTGTAAAACTATAAGTAAATACAAGTACAAAATCAAAATAGTCTACATCTTCCTCTTGCCCTTCACAACAACGTTAGCAAAAACTACTGGAGGGGTAGGGGGTCTAGTCCTAGAAGTCTGTTGTGACTATGCCTTCTCCCTCTGCACAACCAGTTGTGACTCGACTTATATTATCAAACACAACAATAGGCATTTTATACCGACTATCATCCCCCCCCCTCCAAAAAAAAAAAAGAAGAAAAAGTTGTCTTCCAGAAGACAAGTATACATCAAGTAATATCCAAGAAGACTAATGACAAGAGTGTAGATAATGACTTGTATTGCACAAACTCAAAGTTGTAGTGTACTCTGAAAATAAAATGGGGTTGTGGGGGCAACGAACCCAACGGTGTCAGGTGCCAAGACCAAATTAGCACCTTGAGAACCACACTAAACTCCATGGCGCACACCATTTTCTTGATTTTTTAAGATGCAAAAAACAATACTGATAAACCCTGAAGTATTGGAACTCGAAACCTTGGAAGGTTTTTTTTTTGCCCAAACAACAATATATAACTCACAAAATGAATAATGGCCTTTTGTTTTGCTGTCAGTCCCTATTAGGTGAATGTGGCGGATAAATAAAAGGTTTATCACCGATTTATCGACGATAAGTTGTGAACTTATCAACGATAAGTTCGCAACTTATCAGTGATAAAAATTGGCGCTAAAATGTAGAAGTTTATCGCCATACATATTTTATCGTGATAAAATCACTTATGGCCAATAAATCGGCGATAAGTGGATCTATTTCCTAAGTAAGCTTAAGTAAAGTGTAATTAGGTGAACAATTAATTACACCAACAATTACGATGCCGCCCCTTCTCACATAGAATCATCTCATTCTAATATCATCAAATAATCATTATTTTAACATTTTTACATATCCTTCATGCTCTTTGCTCTTACATCGTGATGATGGATTACAGAGTGTGATCCGAAACGTTGATGCTAAAAAACATACACAATCAAAACCAGAAATTCTAGCTTTATATTCAAATGGATTGTGGAAATCTAATCAATTTGAAGAAAAATATTGTTAATCATCCTTCCGACATCTTGATTATTAACTCTTCTAACTAAATATATCATTTTCTGCAAAGTAATACTAAATAACATTAGTACCAATATTCACCACCTGATCAACATGTCATTATCTATCTAAGATAACATATCAGCCTCATTAGTTATCATTTGCTACTATCAAGTAACCATAATATCCCAACAAGAATCATTAGAATCACTAGATGCCATTTAGTCACAATAACTGACAAAACATAGATTCTTTGACCATAAAATAGCAACACATAGGCACTAATACAACAACATATCAACTCTCAGATAAACATCATGAAGCACATCATCACACAATCATTACACGTATAAGATCATCAAGAAATCACAAGCATAAATATTTAACTTGCGTACAAAAGCCACCATATGAACAAAAGGCTATAGCAACAATCTGACGAATCATCTAGCCACTTACATTAAACCACAGTATCCTGTCATCAATTAACATCATAATAATTTGCTATATACCAAATATGCTTTTAGCTACACTAATTAACATTTAATATCAACTATGCTTACCTTATACTGCATCCGAACTAGGGCCAAAGCCACTTTACCTTCTTATGGAGGCGGGTTTGGAGAGTGGCACTACATTTTAATTTTCACGGATTTAAAATAATAAGTTTATAATTATATTTATGTTTAAAATTTTTATAATTTTATATTATGTTGTTGGAGTGATAGAGATTTTAAAAAAAATTCTTTAAATATAAATAAAATTTATTAATATATATTTAATTTTTGTTCTTTAAAGTTATTAATATCTAAATTTCAATATTATTTAGTTTTTAAATTTTTAATAAAATTTTGAAAAATTAAATGTTATATGTTTATTGGAATTTTTAATTTTTAGTGTATATATATCAAAGTTCCATGACTCGGACCCGCCCATGACTCGGCAAGGTCGACTCGACCCACGACTCGCCTATGACTCGGCAACAACTCGGCTATGACTCGGCAAAATGAAAAATAAAGATTTTTTAGGGTTTAAAACTTGTTTCAGGCACCCATTATTGAGTAAAGCTTAAAAACACTATAACATCATCAAATAGAAGCTAATATGATCACATACATAAACATACATCCATCGCATAAGTACAAACGTAAATTGTAGCTGAAGGAAATAGAAAACATAGATATGCAGAATTATAAAGTGTCAAATGTATATAAAATCCATGAAATCCATGACATCAAACTGTCATGGTTCACCAATTAAACTTAAGGGGATTAATGAATCCACTCTGTTCTTTACTTTTTCATTAAATCTGTTGGTGTATCCTTTATGTCAATTTCTGGTACTTTGCTTTGATGAATCAGGTATTCTGTGCACTAAGAATCAGGTATTCTGTGCATTATTTATTGATTATTTGTGCATTTTATGGGGGTTTGTCCGTAGAAACATCCTTTAATACAGCCTAGGGATTAAAAACATCCTTGTATATGAACGCTGGTGTTGTCATCACCCAAGATACGAGGTTCCTTGGGCATAGATATGTGCACCCCCACTTGAGTTGTCACTATTCTATGGAGTGTTCTGAGTATACTAATATATTTGAATTATACCATGTTGATTATGTA
>MU225851.1:2308231-2324989 GCA_018584345.1 Thuja plicata
TTTGCACTGCCTCCAAACAACTTTATTTAGCATATATCCAGCTATGTTTGTGTTATTGTATAAAATATAAATGATCCTCATAACTCTGTTAGGCAGGGTAGTGAGTTATTATGAGGGCCATGACTGTTGCGGCCGGGTCATAGACCATGGACTCGGCGAGTCATGGCATGACTCGTGAGTCATGCGAGTCATGACCCATGACTCGTCATGTAAACGGGTCATGAAAACCCGCCAGGGATGACTCGACCCGCGAGTCATCATAACTCGCATGACTCGCGGTGAGTCATGGAACACTGATATATATATATTTCTTAATTTTATTTAGATTTAGATTTAATTGACATTATTGTTAATTTAATTTTTGGCCTTCGATTGTATAATTTTTTTTTATTGGAAATTGTTAAATCAAGCAATCATGTGTGTATATTGCTTTTAAAGTAATGAAAATCTCCTCTAATAACTTAGAAAATTGTGTTAATTATATGTGTATGTGTTTTTTATGAATGTTGCATGCAACTGTATCCATATTGGGGCCTTTAAAATGCCTGTATCCAATACTGATACTGTATCTATATCTGTAGACATGTCCTTGTAACTTTGAATTTTTGTAAATTAGACAAAGAAAGTTTTTAAATATTTTATTAATTAATTTACTAAGAAAATTATAATGGACTTGGATTATACTAATAATAATGATATATAATTATAATAACTCCATATTATTTTGTATTGATATCTATATATCAAGGTGTCCTTCCAGGATGGGATCTCAACTAAAAATTAACGCACTGGAAGACAATATTATTTTTGTCGTCATTCTAGCACCAAGCTAGTGTATTGACAGGCACTATTGACATTAGACTTCAATTGGGCATTGGTATATTTCTCCAATGGAATTAAATAATTGCATCCTGTGCACCTTAGTGTCATGAATCAATTAGTTTACCCATCCACAACAAGTTAAAATGGGTGCCTATAAAGATAGGCTTTTCACTGAATTCAGCTAGTGCTACTTGTGAAGAGTTCCATTTATTCGGCTAAGAGACCAATAGATGAATTCAGATCTCCGTAGACGCGATGACCGAGGGGAAAGTCAAGTGCTTTTCCCAATCACAGATGCAGCAATCAATATTTTCTGTAGCCTCACCAACATGGCCCAAGAACTTGACTCCACATCATTCATTCGACAATTTGAACAACCCCTCGGGCCTCAGGCCCTCACCTCTATAGTAGTGGAATGGTGTCGGCTACCCCCCCTCCTTTCTCTAGTTGGGTAAAACTATAGCCATAACTCCCTGCTTATCCCCCTGAATTGGGCGGGTGCCTTAGAATAGTAGGGAACCTTTGATAGTAGGAGGCTTCTCTACTGTAGATAGGCAGAGGTAGGGAGGAATGACTTGCTTGGAATGCTATGTTGATCTGTAGCCGAGCTGGCTTTATATGTGCCTGCATGAGGGCTATGCAGTGGAATAGCAATCGCTCTGGTTTTACATAACAACACATAAATATTCTTTTGGGCTTCACCAGATGGAAAGCAAAATGTTCTCTCTCTAGTTGGCTTGAAGTTTAAATAACAGTTTTTCCCCCTTTTATTGTCTTCAGAGTATATCCCAATTAATTCAATTCTGTTTAGCTTTTTGGTTTGCTGAGTAATGCTAGTATAATCAAAATAGACTTACTTGTTCTCTAGATTCATTAATTATGCATCTCATGCATTATGTGAGTTTATGTTGTGTATTCCTGTAGTTTTTTTTTTTGCTGATTCCCGATTTCCAAATTCTGATCAAGGGTTTGGCTTTCTGTTTTGAGTATTCCAGTAATTTTTTTAGTGCCTCGACGTTTTCTAGAACTTACTATTCTCCTAAAAGTTATTTGAGTTTTAGATCTATTATAGAATCTATGCCAAAATCCCTTCATTGGAATAATTTGCGCTTAACTGCATCATGTTAACCCTTGGCCAATCTATGTGTTTTGCCTGCAAAATCGAGTTATTTGCAATCTCATAACTTATAAAATGTTCTTATACCATTTCTGGCCTTCTGCAGTGCCAATGTTTTTTACCAGTTTGACTTATGGTAGTGATTTTAGTTACAACAATCATTTTTTCTGGAAGGATCACAATGAAATATTCCTGTCATTGAACTATATCCTGATAATGTACTGTTAGAATTTGTGGTAGACAAGAAGTAGATGATTTCATTTGATATTCTTAAGGTTTAATAGGAGTCAAGAAGGCACCATAGTTTGCTTAACTAAGTTAAAGCAAAAGCTTGCTGTTTATGTGACAATCCTAGGTCATGTTGATTATTTCTGAAGTGCATTTTTGCAATGATTTATCATAGTTGACCAAGAAATATCATAAGCTATAGACTAGATCAATGCACAGAACTTGTCCTAACATTCTTAGGAGGATTATAGCATATTAGTATTCTTTAAGACTTTATTTTATGCTGTATATAGTTGGCAGAATGTTCTTATGAGCTTTACAGCTGTTCTCATCCTGCACAACAGTGGCCCGAGAATGTAACTGTTTGAAATTGATAATTGTTAGATTATGTTGACTCTTTTCCATATCACTTGTGGCAGGAGTGCTGCATCTGTCTCTCTGCTTATGAAAATGACGTTGAATTGCGTGAACTTCCTTGTAGCCATCATTTTCATTGCACGTGCATTGACAAGTGGCTACGAATCAATGCCACATGCCCTCTTTGCAAATACAACATAATAAAGAGTAGCAGCAATAACAGGGAGGATGTTTAATATTGTCTTTTGTCTATGAAATTTCTTTGTTTCTAGCTGAATTATCAAGCTCTGCTGTTTCATATTGTGTCGTAGAGGCTACTTTAACCATAAGTATAACTATGATTTGTGAGCACTTGGGCATAAAAATAGGTGTATCTTTGTATTCCTTTTGGATATTTGCAATTTAGCAGTCTGTTTGGGGAATATCTCTAAATTGATTTTTGAAAAAAAGGTTAAATACTAGAATGTGTATAGAGTAGAGATTCGAGGTTGTTTCGGACAGGGACAAAATTTGCTGAATCAAGAGACAGAACTTAATTACAATTTATTCGGATATATTTGTGTATAAGAAACAATTCAAAAATTGGATCAAGGATATTCAGTTTGGGAATCCCCTCAGATGGTGCGAAAATCTCAGTATACAAGATACATAATGCTTTACTGGCCTTGGGGATTTTGTGTATGCTCTGATTAATGATCTGATTAATGATTTGGACATGTTCATCATAACCTTGTCCATGCATCTTGTGTTACTAATCTTTGATCCATTTCTTGAAGAACTTGATTTAAGAGTTTTCCAAAAACAAAAAGTATATCTAGGTCAAATGAATCTTGTTGAACATTCCATCACATAATCTAGGAAGGATGCCTATCTTTGTTCTAATCACCTCTTGCTGAAGGTGTGTTTCTCTATCTTTGTTCTGCTTATACATACATATCCACAAGCTCAGCCATTGCGTTGAACGTAGCAGATATGAAGTTAAAACTTACCAATAGTTTAAGTATATTCAATGGCTAGATTGGTTTAGCGTGCCTAGAAAGTGCAAACTTGAGTTGCAAGGATAAAGTTTACCAAAGTTTTGTAGCTGGTTATATTTTATAATAATTATTTAGTTAGATTTAAGAAGCGTACTGCATTGTAGCAGAGGTTATATATGTTTAATCTCATTTACAAAAGAATTAGTTTGGGAACAGGCAACTGCAAATGGGGTGAAAGTATTTATTATGATTACGAACCATGTAATCATCAAATTTGTTTCAAGAAACTTTAAAAGTTGACTTTCAGCGGAATGTTTAAATATTATTTCTGTTTTTACTAAGTTTTGGGTGTTTAGTTCAACTTCTTGTAGTTTTTATAGATATCACAACAATTTAAGGAATTCGAAGCCTTCAGTACTTAAAATTAGATATCAAATGCATAAGCGTACGAGTGAAACAAACTTCATAATCAATGGACACAAAACATAAAATTCAAATGGCAACAAATTTTAATGAAAATTAACAGCAAATAGAAAACAAAAAATAGAAACTTCATAATCAATGGACACAGACAATATAAGGAATTTGAAGCCTTCAGTACTTAAAATTAGATATCAAATGCACAAGCCTACGACTGAAACAAACTTCATAATCAATGGACACATAAACATAAAATTCAAATGACAACACATTTTAATGAAAATTAGCAGCAAATAGAAAACTAAAAATAGAACAGACATATTTTATCTCAAGAAAAGTGTTTTGGGTAAAAAAAGCCAAAAGCAAATCCACATTTTAAAAATAAAATAAATACAATGGAGTTCTTTTGTGCAGCTGGAAGGTGCTAGACCTAAGTTTTGAAGGAGTTTAAGCTTTAAGATCCATTACGTGTTTAATTGTGACTTCTTACAAACAATTTTTTTCACATAGATACAAGAATAGACATTGAAGAATATTGCATATTGAAATGATGCAAGTCAAAGTGTTTTTTTTTCTCTTCCCTATCCATTTAATTGTTTTTGTTTTTCGTTTTAACATCTCCTAGATCATTAATGTCAATTAGTAATGACTGTTGAGCACTTAGCTTATATCTTTATTGTTATTGTTAAACATGTTTTTGATTGTTACAAGCAACAAAACAAGGGTGTTTCCTTTACAAAACCACAACTCAAAGGTGTTAAAATAAAAGATATTAACAAGGTCAGTAGAAGACCATTGACATCAAACTAGCAAGACAACTAGTAACCCACATTAAATATGGGTACACAACTCACCCACAACAGGGTGAGACTGCAGAGTGATTCTTCTTTTGCTGACAGATAATCGTCTAGGCGATACTTTTAGCAAGATCCCCAACACAAGATTGGTGGGCCCCTTAGAGAGAGAATCAACATCGTCAACATGATCACATTGTTGACAATGTTGAACCTTAGTAGGCACAAGCTGGAGCATATCTGAAGCAGTAGCAGTCAGAGAAGAGTTAATGTTGCCAGAGGGGATTGAATTAACATGAGGCGGTGAAAGATCCACTAGGATGGAGGAGGTCGGAACAAAAGAAGCATCACCTAGGGCGGAGACATCATTAGCTTGAAGAGCGTCATTAGAGGGAGAGTTGGGGGTGTTGGTTATTTTACTTGCTACCTCCTTTCTTAGGCGAGTATGAGATTCAGATTTGGGGATTTGAAACCTAGGACAAATAATTAGCACCATCAGTAGAAATGAGACAAGAAAATCCAACAATGACAAGGTATTTTTACCTTCTTCTCTTTGAGCTTCACATCACTTAGGTGGGTATACCTAATTTGCACACACAAACACTTTGACATACAACATCTTGCAAATATATAACTGTGGATAGTTCTCAAACCTATAGGTAATTGATACCTCAAAGTCTACCAGATCTTGTGCATCCCTCTTGCACTAAGTATGTTTGGGAACTAGACCTAACAACTCCTCTCCTACCAACATGAAAGGGAAACAATTTTTCTTTGAATTTGTGGATTAATGGATCCCTGGAAATAACCCAAGCCCCTCATAGATCAGTGCCTTATCCAATGGGCAACAAAGTCAAGCATGAAATTGCAAAAGCAAGATTATGAACAACAAAGAGAGCAACACAACCTAATATGTCTGATGCCTTACATTGACATACCATCTTATTTCATCATTAAGTTCTACTTGTGAATCCACTTGTGTATTCAAACATGCAAATATCCACTCAAAGTATTTAACTCTCCCCTTAGAAGAGATCCTGGAACAAATATTTCATTAATCAGCTAAACACCGAAAGATAAATTGGAATATCCTTAATATTCAAGCTCATAAATATTTGAAAACAATACTCCAAATTGTAGTTATCTATCCAAGAAATTAACATAAAACTCCACTGCAGGGGATCGCCAATGAGTAAAACTGAAACACCCTTGATGCATCAATTCATACAACTTGAAATCACCAAAATGGAGACAACTTAATGACAACTCATTTACACCCAAACTACTGAAATTCTCATTTATAAAACAAACTATTACAAAGTACAACCCTATTTGCAACCATAAACCTAAGAACACCTTATATGTACAGGGAAAACATAAAAGATTCTTAGAATTGGAACCACACTTGGAACCTCCTCTTATAAAGTTTTGGAACCCTCTTTGGAACCTACTTTTTACAGAGAAAATAAAACCTTTACTACAGAGAGAGAAATAAGAAATAGAAGAGGGAAACACCCTAAGATACATATCCTTTTGACATCTGTCCCTCCAATAAATCCTAATACAACAACCAAAAACTCAAGAACGCCCCTTGTCATCATTTTGAAGGGAAAACACCTCTAAGCCAGCTAGGGTTTCAAAATATATGAAGTAGTAAAGGAAAACCAAACGCACCAACTCAGAACATAAATGTGACTTGAGCTATCCAAAAGATCTGAAATCCATCGTGCACCCTGAAAGCCATTATGTTGATCCAGACATCCAAGCTCATCCATCTACCTCTTTGTTACTTGGAATATAGAGCCGCGACCATAAAAACCCTAAGAATCAAAAGAAATTCAAATGCAACCTTTCTTAACGGTCACCCTAGCACGCCAACACCATCTAACGACTCATGTTTAAAAACAAATACCACTCTAAAATGCGGTTGTAGATCTCTCTTAAAATCACTCGAGCACCAAGCAAAAAGTAACCAACGACTCGGTCAACCATTCGACAACCAACACTTGGCAAGTCTTGATTGGCCTTTGAAACCACCTGTTCACCACCTCCATCACCCCGACCCAACCAACCTTACCGCTGACCTGGGACGCGTGGCGAGATCTCGTAATCATGCGCCCCATATCCATCTTGCAACTTTCTGCGTGGGATCATGACAACCGTTCGATTTGATCCCTCTTTAACCTCCCTTTGTTTCAACTCCCTGCCTTTCGTGCCACGCATCGCCATCTCGTGATCGCGGAGACCTCTCTCCACCTCCATTTGATTGCGGGATGACGCAGGCCTGACACCTGTCAATCCTCAGCCCCACCATTTCATTTTCTTCGTTGCCTCGACCTGGACACGTGTCACAACCTCGCTATCTCGTGATCCCTCTCTCTACATCATCACCCTTCGTGGGATCACGGGAAACTACCTTCTATCATCTTTGGGCTTGCCACTACACCTATTTCCTTCTTTCGGCATGGACACGCGTTGCAACCTCAATCTTGCACTGACGCCATCTCTACGTCACTCTACTTCCCGGGATAGCGACGAGACGTCACCTGTCCACCTCAGCCCTACGTTTGTCTGACCGCCTATGCCACGTGGCACCACCTGATTCGTCGGGACCTCTGCCACATCATCGATCTACCTGGCCCGCTCTGCCACGTCACATCCTCGCCATCCCGCGATCTTTCTAACTCCTCGTCATCTGGATCGCAGGATCACGAGAGCCCGCCACCTGTCAGCGTGGTTAACCCTTCTTGATCACTGCCTGACTGGTCCCCATTGCCACGCGTCACCACCTCGCTATCCCACACACTTTCTCTTCATTGTCGTCTCCTTCTCGGAATAGTGACATCGCGCCCCCTGTCCTTCCTTCCTACCACATGCCCACCAAAATTCCCTCCACTAACCGCCAGCTGTCTGCCACTAACCGCCTGCTCCATCAAGCCGTCTACCAAAAGGCGCATGCCTTTCAACACTTAACAACTTTGTGCTGGGTGTTAAAAACATCATGTAACCAGGGCCAATGTGGGACAAATGCGTTAAGGCATTTCTTTTAAAAACAACGCAAAACAGGGCAACCATGAAACTCTGGCCATTTCCTCTCCTACATACATGCATGAAAAATCCCTGGCTTGAGTAAAACCAATACACCTTCTTTGATGATCTTCCACCCGCAAAATGAAAACATGGGATCTTTGGGACTCTGGTTTTCCGTGGCAAGCAGGATGACTGAGACAAATTTGTGACATGGTACTCTCAAAAATGAGAGTACCAATAGGGCGACAAGATAGTTAAATGATCATCATTTGCATCCTTCCAATGTGGCAACACTTTTACGACACAAAAGAGAACAATTTGTGGCGAGATGACCAGTATTGAAGCACACCTACATCTGAAGTGGAGGCCCTCAAAATCCAGTGATTGGGTGCAAGGCCTATCCCTGACCATAAGAACCACATCCCCTGGAAGGGATGTTGAGATGTCAAGGTCAACCAGAATGCAAGCAAAAGTAGATTGACTCACTTTAGCCGCAGCTTCATCCACTTATAAAAAATGACCAATAGAGTTGCCTATGGCCTCAAGGCAAGAATTCTCCCAAAAATGAAGGGGAAGATTTCAGAGACGAAACTACACTGGGTGCACGTTGAGCAACTCAAAAAGTGGATTAAAGGAGACTGTCCAGGGTTTGGCCGAGAGAGAATGATTCCCCCACATCCACAATTTGCTCAAAATATTAAATCATATTCCTTATGATTTTTTTCATCCTTATATCATGTTTTGTACAAATTGTTCTTTTGTATTCTCATTTCTCAGTCTTTAATAGAAAAAGACACAATCTCTTTGAATATCACGTTTGGATTGCTCTCTCTCTCTCTAGTACTAAGGTTTCATGGGTCTTATCATCTCACATTGTCACAGTGCCACCATGTAATGTCCCCTTTATGAAATATGATTTAATAAATACCAATAAATAAATAGATTAATAATAATAAATATAATATAATATAATTACAAGTTAATTAAGTTAATGAACACTGATATATCAAGCTTTGGAGGAAGTTGTGTGATGCATATGAATGAGCTATTTTATTTGAAGAATTTTTATGATGGGTTTGGGTCCCCTTTATCTCCTGAGGTGGACTGCATTGGGTATTTTTGCTCAAGGTAGCCAACTTTGTATTACTAATGCTTACATTTTTATGGCTAACCTCGTTGATATTTATGATGGACATATCTCTATATATCTGGGTGGGAAAAGATGAGTTGAGTATGAGTGAATGGGAGGATATTGCGAAGATTGAGTGATTCAAGTGCAAAGGCGAGATTGTGCAAACACGACAAAATTAAGGTGCTTATTGTTAAATCAGACATAAAGGTCACTATTGTAAATCAAGAGATCTTGTTTCTATCTTTTTCGCTACGATTGCTAGGAAGCAATGAGTTTCTTTTTTAGATTTATGAAGATCTATATTTACTATTTTCTTTAGGGATTAATTAGATTCTTGGAAGTGTGCCAAAATCAACAAGGATAACGAGTTCCTTGACTTATGTCCTAAAAAAATATAATTTAGTATTTGTATATAGTGAGTATATTTCTCACCGTTGTTTTTCCCATCTTGGGTTTTAAGTAAATCTAGTGTTCACGTGCATGTGTTATCATTGTTATTTTGTTGATGGCTAGTTGGATTAACAAATAAGTTCTAGGATTTGTGATCCAAAACGTGATGCTAAAAACACATGTTATCATTTTTCTCCTTATGCTCTATCATCCTGATCATGAATCATGGAGTGCGATCCGAAATGTTGATGCTAAAAGTAATCACACAATCGAATCCAAAAGCAAAATATTAATTAATTATGATAGAATTGCTAAGTTTTGATGTGTTTTGAGTCACATCCCGTGCCTCTCAACACCCAATAGTGTTCAATAACACACACACACACACACACACACACACACACACACACACACGTATATGGGCATTTGTATTCATGTGATGAATGCAAGATTCAAGTTATGAAGCACATAATTAAAGAAACCATTTAATTGGTAAACAAACCATAGTCTGTTGCAATTGTAATTTAGGGAAACTTCTAGGGCACATTAGGAAGGGGGCATCACACTTCCTTTCCACTTCATGTAAACTTGGGAGAATTATATAAGAGCAATTATGAACTATAGTAACATGCTTTTGCCACTCCATGATACCATCTTTCCTTCTATGGATGTTTGCAAATTCAAGATATTATAAGCAATGCAACTTTTAGTAAGGGCATAGTACAATAGAGGTTTTGGTAGGATATATATATATATATATATATATATAGAGAGAGAGAGAGAGAGAGAGAGAGAGAGAGCTATAACTCACTCAACCCTAATTAAGAGTGTGTGTGTGTGTGTGTGTGTGTGTGTGTGTGTTAGACTTGAAAAGAATTGACTCCTATATCATTCATCGCTAGTTACATGTAAAATTCATGATTTTATAAGCAATGCAACTTTAGTAAGGGCATAGTACAATAGAGGTTTTGGTAGGATATATATATATATGAGCTATAACTCAGTCAACCCTAATTCAAAGTATATATCTATAATATGTTAGAATTTAAAAGAATTGACTCCTATATCATTCATTGCTAGTTACATGTAGAAGGTCACAGTCTTTGATTTAATTGAAGGGTCAATCTAACTCTATAGAATAATAAGCTTCTAGGAATATGTAGTTCATAGTTTTTTAAACCCAAGGAAAGAGCATGTCTCACCTTAAAGTTTTCTAGAATCTCACTTTTCTTAAAAAACAACTCCAATATTTATTACAATTACTTTTATTTCAACTTTTTTTTCCAACAAAATTGTATATTTCTCATTGTACGCACTTTGATTTCAAAATATTCACAATTTTAAACCCAATAACCAATATACATTTAGCATATAATAACTTACAATTTTTTTCTATCGGCGTAACTCTTGCACCTCCTTCGGGTGCAAGTCCTAGTTACTATTTTCTTTAGGGATTATTAGATTCTTTTAAGTGTGCCAAAATCAACAAGGGTAACGAGTTCCTTGATTTCTATCCTAAAAATTTATAATTTAGTATTTGTATATAGTGAGTATATTTCTCACTGTGGTTTTTCCCATCTTGGGTTTTCCAAGTAAATCTAGTGTTCATGTGCATGTGTTGTCATTGTTATTTTGTTGATGGCTAGTTGGATTAACAAATAAGTTCTAGGATTTGTGATCCAAAACGTTGATGCTAAAAACACATGTTATCATTTTTCTCCTTATTCTCTCTATCATCCTGATCATGAATCATGGAGTGTGATCCGAAATGTTGATGCTAAAAATAATCACACAATTGAATCCAGAAGCAAAATATTGATTAATTATGATAGAATTGCTAAGTTTTGATGTGTTTTGAGTCACGCATCCCCTGCCTCTCATCACCCAATAGTGTTCAATAACACACACACACACACACACACACACACACGTATATTGGCATTTGTATTCATGTGATGAATGCAAGATTAAAGTTATGAAGCACATAATTAAAGAAACCATTTAATTGGTAAACAAACCATAATCTGTTGCAATTGTAATTTAGGGAAACTTCTAGGGCACATTAGGAAGGGGACATCACACTCCAATTTCTTTAGCCTAGAGTTTTCAACATTGTACTCTTAGCATTTTTCATCTATTGGTGTCTTGTTTATTTTATTTGCAATTCTATTGTTGAGTTGTATAGGGTTTTCTTTTGTATGGTTATTAAAATGTCCTTTATATCTCAAACTTGATGAACCAAAATTCTCCCTTGTCCATTTGCAACCCTTTGATCTTCTTTTGATTTTCTATAAAACCTTTGAATTCTTAAAATATGTTGAAACCTTGGATTTTTGTTTGCGTAAGAGTACTCATTTTTTTAAGAAAAATATTCTATGAATGAACTACGGTACATGGATTTTTCTAATGAATGTTTGTATATATGTTAAACAAATGGACTTAATGCAAATATTTTCCTAGAGTGAATGCAAATATTTCCCTAGAGTGAGGAAATTCAAAAATTTTAATTGAAACCAAAATATAAAGAAATCAAAATAAAAAAAATACGCTTCGTATAAATCAAAATGAACAATGTTCAACAACTAAACTTTTCACATATACAATGTCCATATATATCAAAACTCAAAGAACAATACTCAAGTCTCTCAGTGATTCCTTTTTGCTTATAGGTCTTAAAACAAAATCAACAAATAGTTAACAAGTAAGTTTTACATATATAAAATGTTTACAATGTTGTAATTGATGTTAAATGCATGCTAATTGTAATTTATGTTGTCATTGATGTTAGGTCACCTAAATTAAAAAACATATGTGAAGACCATTTAGTGGAACAAGGAGAAGGTAATTATGAAGCAATGAAGATATAATACATATAATCCAAGGAGATATAAATAGAAAAATAAGGTTAATTAAGAGATTTATCCACACAAATTAACATTAACACATTATTTATTTTTGGGCTGACACACATGTGAGCATACTCTCTTTGCAACATGGAAAATAAAGATTATGCTAGCACTTGCACCTAGAGGAGGTTCAAGGGATAACCTGATAGGAAATTATATGTAGAATTTAATATATTTTATATTGCATAATTAATTGTATAATGTCATATAAATCTATATAATTTGATAAGGTTTCAAACAATTAATGACAACCAGATATGCAAGCGGATGATTGCAGGATCAAGTGCCATATTTTTATAATGCACTATGTATCAGGGGATCATTGTCATAAAGTATGTCTCATTTACTTTTAAAGAGATAGATTTTAATATAAATATATAATTTTATTCTATAATAATTAAAATATCAATAAAAAAACAAGTCTAATATGTTTTATTATTATTATTTATAATTTTATAAGAATACCTAAATAATAAAATAATTTTAAAATTAATGAAAAATAATCAAGAAGAAGAATTAAAATAAAACTAATTTTTTCTTTTTAATATTTTTTCTTTTCGCTTTTCAAAACATAAAATATATAACTTCCTAATAAAAGAAGATAATATTAAAAGGTATTCTTATTAGAAAACTTGATAATAATAAAATATAGATTTTTTGCATTCTTTTTCTTATTGATAATATTTAAATATGTAATTTTTTTTAAAAAATAGAGAATGCACGAGTAGAATGGATAGCTTTGTCGTAAAGAGGTTTGCCAACTGTCGTGAAGAGGTTTGGCAGTTTGGGAAATTTTGTTTTGTGTTTCTTTTGGGTATTTTTATAATGTACAAGGGCAAGCCCATAATTAAAAGCCTATTGGCTAATTATTATTTAATTCTGGCAAACCCCGTTCACATTATGATAGTGCTCAACTTCCTTGTTAATAATTGGTCAACCTTCCTTTACTTTGGTGCTCCCTTTGTAAAATGGAAAATAAATTTAAATTTAAACAATGTGTCGACTCCATTATGGTGCCCATAAATAAACATTTATGGTCGTATCTTTTGGTGAAAAGATATAAAGAGGTATAGATAGATGCTAAAAGTGAGGTTAGGAAGTGTAAAATAAAACTAAATATCATTCAGATTAAAGCATAGTAGCAGATCGAGCAATCTTTTTGTGAGGATATAGAAGGCAAGAAATTAAAGTAATATTCCTTCATATGTGGTAGGTTGATGACAATTGATTTATGGTAGATGTAAGACAAAGCTTCAAGAAGATATATTATAAGATTTATTGAAGAATTTATGAGTAGAGTTATGAGAAATTTTTTAAAGGGCTTATGCGTGTTGGCAAGTTGACTCCCAGGGAGTATATGGCTTATTTTGTGTTGTCATTATGGCAACAAAGTCATATGAAGTTTTGATAGTTAACTATGAAGTGAAAATTAATTAAGTGTAGAAGACAGAACAGAACAGTGACTTGCAGTCGATTAGGGCATTAACGCACGTGCGTACGACCACATCAGGATATGCACGTTCAGACTTAAGCTCTATGGTATGTTATTATGCTTACCCTATACACGCATGGTACATAATAGCAGTACTGACAAGTTACAGAAAGAACAAGTTCACCAGCAGTCCATAATACAGAGTATGAAGCCGACTTCATCATTTTGATTAGCGTGTAATCTTTTGTTATGTAAAGGCTAAGCGCCTATTGTATTAAGTTTGTAATCATGTATTAAACATTGTTGTAAACACACTTAAGCCAATTTGTTTGGAAGTGTTGTGTATTATATCTTTGGGCCGACTAAGGTCTTGTTTGTAGTCGCGTCTATTTAGGCGTAAAGATATATATATGTAATGCAAAGATACATTTGAAGTGTTGTCGGTATAGTCAGAGAAGATGTATAGTAGAGCAGTATGAAGATATCAGTATGAGAGAGAGCCCTTAAAGAAGTTAAGAGCATAAGCGCATAACTGGAACTGATCAGACATCTGTGTCACATACAACAGTTCATTTTTGGATATAGTGCATATCTTTTCTCAGGAGGTTGTAGCCTTCTTTCTCTTTGAGCAGTGAGCTCTTAGACAATGAGTCCTCACCCCTAACAGGGTTAATTGTAAAAGACTCCTATCAGGGTCAGACCCTTAACCAGGTCATTGTACTCATATTGTAAAGACTGCTTCTAACAGGGCAAAGGAACTTTAAGAGGTTCATTATACTAGTACAATATTTGTGGGTACTAATTCCCACCGGGGTTTTCCTCTAATCAAGGTTTCCCCGTAATCATATCAAGTGTTATGTGTTCTTGTGTTGGATGTATATTTGATTTATGTTTAAGTTGCTGAATTTGAATAATAAGCTAAACACTGATTCACCCCCGCCTCTCAGTGTTTCCAACAATGCGTAGGTTAATGAACAAGTTACAAGTAGATTACAAGTATCAATTTGTGAGAGAAAGGTTATGCATAACATGATTTTCTAATGGAATTGTACGAGTTTGTGATCCATTGAAGATGACATAGATTGAGAAGGAGAATAATTGTTAAATTAGAAGTTGGTGCCTCCCCAAAGAGATTGGTGCACCATATGGAATGAGATTGTTGTCTCTTACTACGTTGGTGTTCAATTTTAGGGATTGGTGTCTCCAGTAGATTGGTGCCTACAAATATTCTAAAAAAGGTTTTAAATAAATAATATTTTGTTGTGGTTTTCTTCACTAAGGGGTTTTACGTAAATTGTGTGTTCTTATGTTCCATAATTGTAAGATCCTATGTAAATGACATTAAGGAATTGATGTTATTGTGATTCTTATAAATTGTTTAAGTAAGAGATTGTATTATACATATTCAACTCCTTCTTGGTATACTTGCATGCTCATCGATTGATATCAACGTTGGGTTCTTTGAATATTGTTAACTTCTTGAAGGTTGAGCTTGAGGAGAGAATTGATTAACAAGCACCAACAAAACCAAATGCAAGTGATGAAAAAGAAGTAAGCAAAAGAGTTTGGGTGATAAGTGGAACACACATTGCAACATAAATGAAAGATGATATTTTTGAAAGAAAAAGAGACTAGTAAGTGAATGGAAAGAAGAGATGGATTTAGAAGAGGAAGAGTATGAAAAAATGGATGCAAATAGTTGATTTGGAAGGAAAAAACAACTATGTCGTTGACGAGATCAAGAGGGTTAGAAAGGATGATTCAAAGCAAAAATTATAGATTTGAGAGAATAATGAATCTAAGGTGAAATTGTAATTATTTTTTGAAGAATTAGATAAGATTGTAGTTCTGAAAGTTGAAATTGAAGAGGCAAAACAAATAGATGAAGAGTTACAAAACATATTGAAAGAAAAAGAAGTTAATCGTGAGAGGCTAGAGTTTGAGATGTTTTTTATTAAATTAGGAAACAAAATAAGGGTTCCGACCCAATACCAGGAAAAGCCCAAAGAGAAAAGAAACATAGTCCAAAATGTAGGCCACCAAGCAGGCCATTTACAAAAAAATATAATTTATAACATATCACTTAGAACACACTAGTAGCACAACTAGCAACCCACATGAAAAGTGGGTAGAAATTTCCCCCGCAACTTAGTGAAGAGTTTGGGAAGAGGAAGGAAAATAACCTTACTTACATCGATTAACAACATTGTAGAAAATACTTAGATCTTAGATCTTGTTTGGGCTTTAAAATTTAAATAATAAATTTTTAGAAGGGTGCTAAAGGAAAATCCTAGTTTTGGATTTTTCTTTAGCTTGGGTTTGCATGAAGGTTGTTTCATGCATTGCTTCATCCAGGTTGTGGGTGCCTGTTGCAAAACCTTCACCTTGGTCTTGGTTCGTTATGTTTTTGAGGGCTTCTTTGAATATCTTTTGTGACCACTTTGTTCATGGTTTCGAGGCCCCTTCAAAACCTATTTTTATCTCAATCAAAAACATTCTAGAAAATACTATTACCCAGATCACCATTACAAGGGGAGGCATGAGGGAAAATTTGCTTGGAGAGTTTGTTAACATGTTGAGAAGGTAAAATTTCATGACTAAAGGTTGAAATTGAATTTGAGAAACTAGTACAATATTGATCCATAGGCCATACTGGTAAAAATAAGCTTAACATCACCATTGGATGAGTCATAATCATCTTGGGAACATTCATTAGAAGATAATAAAGCTTGGATAGTCAAGTGATCAGTATTAGCATGCTTTCACCAAGTAGTAATGCGTTTACAATGTAAGAGAGAACAATTTGTGGTCAAATGATCATGTTGAACACCTTTAGATGTTGAGAGGGGGCAGAGGGGCATGAATCACATTGTAAGTAAATCTTGGTTATAATTATTCATTCATTTATGTATAGAAGTGAACATTTGAAAGTAGAAATAAATCAACATCCAAACTAGGAAAAATCACGGTGACAGTCATACTCACTATGTGATATCACCAGTGATTTTTTTAGTGGCTACTATTCGCCAATTGGCTAATTTTTGAAATTTGAGAATCCAAATTTGGCTAATAATTGAAGATTTAAGGCGACCTAAATCGCCAAACTTTTACAAAATTTTATTTTTGAAATATTTAAATCGCCAAATAATTTAT
>MU225851.1:2353078-2371175 GCA_018584345.1 Thuja plicata
TTGAGGATAATTCATCCAATAATTAAATAACCTTTCAATTCCTTTTATGTATATTAGCTAAAGGGGGTGGAATTGATTTAATTAAAAGCACTTAGGACTTTAGGATTAAATCAATTAATCATAGGGGCTTTTAGGTAATAATCATTGAGAATTTAGGAATTAAATATAATGTTAGATTTACACAAATTTGGGTTTTCTGCATTTGAAATTCAGTCAATTAAAGTCAATTAGGAGAAGAATTTGCCTAATACAATAGGACTTCAAAGATAAGAAAATGCACCAAAATTGATTGATTTATTAAGTGCCAATTTTGGGGAGTTACACTCGTAACGTATGAATTCACTTGTCATGAAACATACACATGAATATTTATAGCACATAGTACATGAAACATATACACAAATTCATTTAAGTTAGCAAGCATAAATGTGAATACACAACATGAAGTATATACATAAATTTACTGAAGTCATGAAGCATACATATATGGCATGAAGGATACACATGAATACAATGTAGCACATACAACATGAATTCAATTTAAATAATGAAGTACATGTATACACATGAGTACAATGTAGCATACATGTAGGACATATATTATGAATCATATAAATGAATCCATTTACGTCATGCATGGATCCCGTACACATGAATTTAGGTTATGAAGCATATACGTGAATACATGAATTAAATCATGAAGTACACTTGTGAACACATGTAACACATATAGCATACACATAAATTTTCTCAAGTCATGAAGAATACATGTAGGATATAGATTATGAAGCATACACATGAATCCACTTAAGCCATGCACAAAGCCCATACACACGAATTTAGGTTATGAATCATATACGTGAATTAAATCACGAAGTACACTTGTGAAAACACATAGCACATAAAGTGTACACATAAATCTTCTTAAGTCACGAAGCATGGATGTAGGACATAGATTATGAAGCATACACATGAATTCACTTAAGTCATGCACGGAGCTCATACACTGCATGAATTTAGGTTATGAAGCATATACATGAATACACGTGTTGGTTTACTAAGAGGGGGGTGAATTAGCAAACTATGATACTTTAAACTTTAAAACTTAACTCTGATTCAACTCTATAGAATAAGCTACACCAATAACTGAATCACCAATAAATTCAATAACTCAATCAACAACTTGAATAAATAGTAAATATCATGCACATAAATCATTCAACACACATAATACCATATTTAAAAAGGAAATCCAATTTGGGAAAAACCTCTGTGGAAATTGTCACCCACAAATGAAAATACTCTTCTAAATTATGCTTGGTTAAAAGTTAATCCTGTTAAAGATTATAATTTACATTGTTATATGTGACCCTGTTAGGGGATTTACCTCAGACCTATTAAGATCTTCACCCTATCAGGAGTGGCCTGGTTAGAGAGATTTTAACACTATTTTAGAATGTCATCTTTCTCAAGGATTTTACAATAAGACTGTTAAGTCCACTTGGCTAAGAGATTTCTCTATTACAAATGTAAATAAGCAACACTATATAATTTGATCTGTAAAATTGCAACTACCTCTTTCTTGATTAGATCCCTTATACGCTCTCTGACTAATGACATCAACACTTCATCAATATTTTCTTTAGACTCATATTTACACCTCTTTGATCTTCACTACTTCACTCGATAGCACTTCAACACTTGAACTTGCCAACCCTTGTGTTATTCGAATTCATCCTTTAAATAGACTCTGTTTTTGCCTCTTAATCTCCTTGATTAGGTTTTCCTTCAATCACTCTCAGCCGTCAGATCAACTATTTAAACTAATTCCATGAATTTGATACTTGGTGAACCGCTTTAGAATCACCTTGGAACTTGCACTTTTCTTGGAAGTAAAACCATCATGTTTTACGCTTAATCTATACTATAGATCTTTACCTTGAATTTTCCTATCCGTAGATCTTGGAACTAACTTCTTCTTCATCCTTGGAATCTTCCATATCATTGTGGCTCAAAATTAAATGCATTCTTATCCTTGTTTATAACAACTGTACCACTCGGTAACTAACATGCACTAATCGGTGCCTCAATGTCTTGGTGTCTTGACCAACTTACACAAACCTTTATTGACAAACTTCTTTCTGCTCGGTAACTTAACTATTTATCTTACCGACTTGCCCAATCTTCTTTACCAACTTGATAAAGTAGAAGCCAATTATCTCAATAATACCTTATCATTGTCTAATATTTATTAACCACCCAAATAAATCAACTCCAAAATATATGGCAATTCAATATGAACCATAAATGAATTTCTTGACATCAATGAAAAAATAAAAATTGATCTAATCCTTTCTACAATATTGTATACCTCTGATCTCAGTCTTCATCATCATCTCCATCAATCGAGTAACAATATCCCTCTTTAGCATTGATGGAAACACTGTCAATTGATGATGGAAAACTCTAACATCTATGATCTGTCTTTACTCCCTCTGAGCTATTTGATCTTGTTCTCTCTATGTGTTCATTTCTCATTCTCTCTTTTCTATTTATTCTTATTCTACCTCTTTCTATTCTTATATCATCAATCATTCATTCTCCCTCTTTGACAACAATGCCAAAGGTGCATACTCCTGAAAACTTGTTCAGATAGTGGAGTATACCTTGCATGTACTAATAACTCATTGCATACATAATATTTTTCACACAACTTTAGGAAACACCTAAAGTGTGAACACTAGCATCAACTCCAAAAAAAGATATTATATTGAATCCTAGAATTGATGCAACATGCATCTTTCTCTAGTGAATATTGGATAGGGTAGGACCCCTAATTCACCTTTGAGATAGTCAAAAGAATCCTTCGGTAGTGGCTTGGTAAACATATCTTCTAATTTCTCCTTTGAGTTCACATACTCCAACATCGCATGCTTGTCTTGAACTTGTTCTCTCAAGTATCGATACTTGATAGAAATGTGCTTGGTCTTAGAATGAATCACCAGATTCTTTGATATGTTTATTGTGTTGGAAAGCTACAATGGAAACACTTGTTGTTGTCATTGATGTCAAACCTTAATTGGTGAGACTATTGCTATCTGTTTGAGTACCATATCTATTGAGTGATGAAGGCAAGGATAACAAGAAGACCAAGTGAAATGGTTGAGCTATGGGAAATTACAAGGGTACTTGATCAGTTGGCACATTGGCAAAGTAACGTGTTGTTTATCTTTTGATGATAGTTTACTGAGAATAGTCTATGCCGAGCGAAGATGATCGAGCACCAGTAAATTACCAAGGAAACCGGTGATGGGCGAGCGGAAGAACACAGTGTTGGCCGAGCAACAATATTTTGGTAATTATTGAGATTTGAGATCTCTGGCTGACATAGTTGATTTTATTGGGATATGTAAAGTTAATTGAGGATAAGCATGATTGGTCCACACTATTTAAATGCACAGGTAACCATAATTAATGCATGGATCAAAGATTTAATTAGTGATTGCTTTGGAGAAGTAAATTAAATGTAAAGATGGAAAGATCTGTTGGATCTGACCTAACCTAAGATCTATGATCTTGATTAAGAAACAAAGATTTATTTTACCTAAATGAAGATGTATAAGATAACCTCAAGGGGTTATTTAGATGAGTGTGCAAGAAGTGTATGCAAGAGGATTGCATAACTAAATGACTGATTGGCATGACCTAGCAGGTAAGGCTGAATAGAGAAGCAGAGAGCTGCAAGAGTGATTGCTTGACAGATTTACAAGAAGATCTGAAGATTGAAAAGAGAATGGAGGCCACTGGGTGAATTAACAATAGAGTTGAATTGGATCTGGATTTTCAAAGTAAGTTGTATGTATCAGATCACACATGCTGATTACTTTCTAACCATTGTATTAGTCAAAATCCTTTAACCAAGTTGACATAACAGTCATTGTATAAATCCTTTGAGAAAGGTGACATTCAGGTGGAATGTTCTAAGTCCTCTAACAAGGCCACTCCTGACAGGGTGATTAAATCTTTTAACCAGGTCACATTTAGCAATGTGTTTTGTAACCTTTAACAGGGTTGGCTCCTAACAGAGCTCACTTCAGAAGAGTGAAATATTGATAGCATGTTATTGGTGGTTTTTCCCTAATTGGGTTTCCATGTTAAATAATGGTTTCAACTTATGTGGATTTTTATGTTGTGTTTTACTGTTAAGTTTCTGTAAGCTGATTATATTTGAACAGTAAAACTACATATGTATGTTGTTGATTTATGCTATTGCTACCGAGCAAATCTGAGTTGTTCAAAGTGGTATAAAGTTTAATTTGGTACATCTAGACCTAAGGATAACTGATTCACGCCCCCTCTCAGTTATTCTCAATTCATTCTAACAATTGGTATCAGAGCTTTGGTCTCTTGGAAATAGTTTGAAGGTACTTGGAGCAAAAGATCAAGATGTATAAAAAGGAGGAACCAAAGTTGAACAAAGATAATTTCCTTGCATGGAAAAGTTTGATGAAATTGCATCTGGATGGTATTGGTGATTCTACTGAACACTATGTTGAACATGATTATGTAGCCCCCACTACACCTAACACAGTTGCAAAGTTAAGAGAAAATTAGGAACACAACCAATCAATGTTGGAGATTACATCTTCTCTGAACTATAACGAGTTTGAAGACATAAAGAAATGTACAAATGCAAAGCAGATGTGGGATGCTCTTCTAACCATCTATGGAGGTGATACAAATGTACTGAGAGACAAATCTGAAATTTTAAGAGGTAAGTTTGATGAAATGAAAATGCAAGAAGGAGAAAATATAGTTCAATATTATGGTAGGATAAAGGAAGTTGTAAATGCCATTAGAGGAGCTAAGGGAACCATTGATGATAACACCATTATGAGCAAGGTACTGAGAACAATTCTTCTTGTATATGCTATTAGAGTCTCTGAAATTCAAGAGTTAAGATGTACTCCTAATAATAATTTGACTTTGGAAGGTCTGGTAGACAGACTTACTGCATTTGAGATGTCAAATTTTGATAACTACACTCCACAAGCTATTGAATCTGCATTCAAATCCCAGTTGGTCCTTAACAAATCAAAGAAAGGAAAGAAATGTGTGAACAGTGACAACGACACCACAGATGATGATCTGGAAGAACTTGAGGCACTCATGGAAAAAAAAGACTATCTAGAGGAAAAGGAAATTACAAAGGTAAACTTTCTATCATTTGTTTTTCATGTAACAAAGTTGGTCATATTGCTACAAGATGTCCTGATAAGAATGATAAAGATGAAAGAAGGGACAACAAGTAAAAAGATAGAAAGGATGACCGAGACTTTAGAAAGTATAAAGATTACAAAGACAAAGGTAAGAAATCTTGTTATATAGATGAAGAAGCTTCTGATAGTGAATCTGACAATTCTGATGAAAATGATATAGAAGTTGTGTATGTTGCTATGAAAGATGATTCTGATGATGATGAGAAAAATGCACTAATTTCTTATATGAGTAAAGGTGACCATTGGATTATTGACAGTGGTTGTTCACATCACATGACTGGTGATAAAGATAAATTTGAAACCTTAGACCAGTGTAAAGGTGGTTATGTTAAATTTGGTAATGATGCACCATGTCTTGTTAAAGGGAAAGGATCAATTATCTTGACTGACAAGATCAGATGTGACAATGTATATTGGGTTGATGATCTTAATTATAATTTATTGTGTGTTGCACAACTGAATACTTTTGGTTACAGAGTTGAATTCCATCACAAGAAGGCACAGATCTATGATGCCACTGGAGAATTAGTTGGAAGTGGAGAGAAAACAAAAGGTAAGTAGTTCTATCTAGACTTAGCTGATGAGACATGCTTGTTTGCACAATATAATGATGTTTGGTTATGGCATAAAAGGTTGTGTCATGTAAACTTTGATAACTTGGTAAGCATAAGAAAATTGAAAAAGGTTAGAGGGATACCTAAGCTAAAGAAACCTGAAAATGCAATGTGAAAGCAATGTAAATTAGGAAAAATGACTAAATCTAGTTTCAAAAGCAAGACTCATACTTTTGAGGGAATTCTAGAATTGGTTCATTTTGACCTATGTGGTCCTGTTGGTGAGAAAATTTACTGTGGAGATAGATATTTTATTCTATTTGTTGATGATTACTCAAGAATGATGACTGTTATGTTTCTTTAAGAAAATATTGATGCATTCCAGTTATTTAAGTGGTACTTGGCAAAATTTGAAAAGGAGACACGTAAAAGCCTGAAATGTTTAAGATCTGATAGAGGAGGTGAGTTTATTTCTAATGAGTTTAATAGGTTCTGCAATGACCGAGGGATAAAAATACAGATGTCCGCACCTAGGACACCGCCATAGAATGGTATTGCTGAGAGAAGAAACAGATCTATCATGGATTGTGCCAGAACACTAATGACCGAGAAAAATGTTGCACAAAAATATTAGAGAGAAGTTATAAGTACATCAGTCTATACCCTGAATAGAGTACAAGTCAAGAAAGGTACTAATGCTACACCTTATGAGCTATGGTATGGGTATGCACCTAATGTAAGATATTTCAAAGTTTTTGGAAGCAAATGTTTTATACTAAAGGATTTAAAATAAATGGAAAACTTGATTCTAAAGGTGAGGAAGGCATATTCCTTGGTTATTCAACTAAAAGTAAAGCTTACAAGTGTTTGAATTCTAACACTAAAAAAATTGTGGAAAGTGCAAATGTTAGAATTGGTGAATATGCAGAAAGAAATGAAGCTGAAAGCACACAAGAACCTGAAAGTTACAAATCATTTGTCTATATGGATGAGGAAGATTCTAGTAAATTATCTAAACCTGAGAAAGAGGTTGCCGAGCAACAACTAGCACCTACCGAGTCACAGAATGAAGCTGTCAGGCAACAGGAGGTAATTGCCTGATGACATGTAACTGATTGAATGTTTGAAGATGTTAAGTTGATGATCATGCAAGACATTAAATCAGTTAATGTATTGTATTGTCATTGATGTAAACTTGATATAATATGTATGGTCATGGAATACTGCCAAAGACTTCAAAGGACCGATGAATCAAAGGCTATGCTATTAGTAATGCATACAAGTCAAGTATTCACTAAGTGATTGCATATACCAACAGAGTGCACACCGACGGTCAGAGTAAAAGAGTAGAGTCACAGTGTTACCCGACGAGCTAATGCACAACATTACCAATGAGAAAAGTTACAGTGTTGACCAATGAGAAAAACACAGAGTAACCTGACGGAGAGAATTTTAGTGTTTCTCAACAAAGAAGACAAGGATGGAGATCCCGATGACAACTAAAGTCACACCGACGGATCAGTCAGTTATCACCGATAACTAACTGAAGTGTTGACCGACGAAATAGAGAGTTCAGAAAATGACAAAATGCTTAGCTGTCAAGAAGCTAAAGATTGAATTAACGAATACTTATCATTGTTTTAATCATCTAGATAAAGCCAAAGATAAGTAATTGATTTAAAGCTAATTTGTCCAGTTGGCAAGAAGATCTCTTTGAGATAAATTAGGAGTTTGATTTAAATCTATTGGCGAGAATTGTGGAACACGCCAAGAATCAAGAAAGCCAAGAAAAGGGGAAATCATGTCTATATAGAGACAAACCCAATTTATTACAAATGGGTGTGTGGGGTGAACAAGAGAATAGAGGAAAGATGCTAAAGAGAATCTGAAGGAGAAGAAAGTCTTCTTTCAGTCCTGATCAACAAGCTGAGGAAAGAGCTAGATTTTGTAGACACTAACGAACAATGAGACAAGCGTAACATAGCATAATAGTGTGGAACAAAGGTATAAGTGATTATATTGATCAGAGAGGTAATGGACTTACAATAGATCTACAAATCTTCAATTGAGTTGTATGTATGAACAGATGATTAGTGTTTTAGTTTAACCATTGAAGCATCAAGTCTCTTAACCGAGCATGACTTAAAAGTATTTTACAATTGAGATACATCCCAAGGAGTATAAAAAGGTTTGATCATAGAAGTAGCATTAGATATGCCCGATACCTATTGACAGGCCAAGTGTGTGTTTGATGAAGGATGGTAGCATTAGATGCTTGATACTAGGTGACAAAGTATTTTTAAATCCTCTAACAAGGTCACACCTAACAGTGTGTTTGTAACCTTTAACGGGGTTGGATCTTAATAGGGTTCACTTAAAAAGAGTGAAAATTTGGGGTACCGGTCCCAGTGGTTTTTCCCTTAATAGGGTTCCACGTTAAAAATCCATGTGTCATGTGTTTATATTTTATTACTTTACTATTTTACATTTCACATATGCAATTCTAGATTGATCGATATACTCTGCATATTTACTATGTTTTGGTAAATAGTTAACTGCTTATCGGTAATCATACAGAAGAGAGATTTACAAAGCAATCCGACAAGTAGAAATTGATAAAAGTATTTCAAGGCATTCATCTTGTAGGACAAAAGATAACTAGAGACATAATTAGTGGTTATAAGTTTTAAGGGTTGATTTAAGGATTAATTTTTGAGGCCACTGATTCACCTCCCCACTCAGTTATTACTAACAATTGGTATCAGAGCTTGTGTTCTTAGAAGGAAGGTTTCAAGACCTAAGCTAAAGATCACAAGATGAATAGACAAGATGTGCCCAAGTTGAACAAAGATAATTTTTATTCATGGCAGAGCAGAGTAAGACTCCACTTATCAGGTATTGGTAATGATGTTACTCAATACTTAGATGTTGAATATGTGTTGCCCACAAGAGCACCAAAAATTGAAAAATTAAGAGAGAAGCATGAGCACAAATACATGATGATAGAGCTTGCTTCCTCACTCTCTGATGTTGAATTTGAAGATATCAAAATATACAAAGACTGCAAAGCAGATGTCAGACAAATTGATGCTTGTACATGGTGGTGACAAAAATGTTTTGAGAGCCAAGGAAGAAAGCCTTAGAGGAAATTTTGATGATCTCAAAATGAAAGAAGGTGAAAAAATCACACAGTACAACACAAGAATCAAAGAGGTAGTCAATGCTATCCGAGGAGTTGGAGGTGTACTAGAAGAAGATACAATGGTAAGTAAAATTCTAAGAACCTTATTGCCTACTTATGCTATTAGAGTATCTTCCATTCGAGAAATGAGAGCAGTAGAAAATAGAAATGTTATTGTAGACAGTTTGATTAGAAGACTGATTTCATTTGAGATGAAAAATTTTGATAATAGTGTCTTACCAAACATAGAGTCTGCATTCAAAACTTCTATGAGAATAAGTAAATCAATTCGTAAAAACACTATGAGAAAAGATAGTGATAGTGAAAGTGAAGAGGATGATCTTGATGAAATTGAAGCACTTATGGCCAGAAGAATGCAAAGAGGCAAAGGTAAATACAAAGGTAAATTACCACTTTTTTTTTAAAATTGTAAAGAGATTGGACACTTTGCTGCGAGATGTCCTAACAGAAGAAAAGATGACAGAATTAATGATAGATCATTTGAAAAGAAGTGTGACAGAGGTGATTACAGAAGCTACTGACAATCAGAAAGAAGATATACCCGAGACTACAAGGACAAAGGAAAGAAGGCTAGTTACCTAGAAAAATGCAAAGATGATGACACTGACACAAAATCTGATGAAGACATCAAGATGGTGTTTGTGGCAGTAAAAGATGATTCAGATGATGATGAAGAAAGGTATGTATAAATTGCACTCATATCTAAAGTTAGTAAAAATGATGTCTGGATCATAGATAGTGGCTACACTCACCATATGATCGGTGATAAGCAAAAGTTTAAAAATTTTGAATGCTATAAAGGTGGTTCAGTAAGAATGGATAATGACACACCTTGTCAAGTTGAAGGTAGAGGAACCATAATGTTGAATAACCAGATAAAATGTGAAAATGCTTATTGGGTAAATGGATTGAATTATAATCTATTGAGTGTTTCTTAGTTGAATAATTTAGGACACAGAGTAGCATTTGAAAATAAGAAGGCAAAGATATTCAATAAATCAGAAAATTTGATTGGTACCGGTGAGCAGACAAAAGGTAACTTATTCTATCTGAATGATACTAACACCACTTTTTTGATTGCTACAAATGAAGACATATGGTTGTGGCAAAAAATATTGTGTCATGTGAACTTTGACAACGTGATAAAGATTAGCAAAAAGAGAAATGTCAGAGGCTTACCAATGATGACCAAGCCCGACAACATCATGTGTAAGAATTGTCAAAAAGGTAAGATGACAAAGTCCAGTTTCAAAAGCAAAACCCATACATCTAATGCTACTCTAGAATTAGTCCATACTGATTTATGTGGAACCATGAGGACAAAGAGTTATTATGGAGATAAATATTTTATTCTCTTTGTTGATGATTACTCTAGAATGATGACATTCATGTTTCTAAAAGATAAATCTGAAGCATTCAAGATGTTTAAATGGTATAAGGCAATGGTTGAGAAACAAAGTGGTAAAGAGTTAAAATGCTTAAGATCAGATAGAGGAGGGGAATTTATTTCAGATGAATTCACTAACTTTTGTAATGAGCATAGAATCAAAAGACAGGTCTCTACACCGAGAACACCACAACAAAATGGAATTGCTAAAAGAAGGAACAGATCCATAGTTGATTGTGCAAGGACACTGATGATAGAGAAATGCATCACCCAAATATCCTAGAGGGAAGCTGTCAGTACTACTGTTTGTACATTGAACAAAGTACAATTGAAGAAAGACACCAAAAAGACACCTTATGAGCTTTGGTATGGATATACACCCAATGTAAGTTATTTCAAAATTTTTGGCAGTCAATGTTATATCTTAAAAGATGATAGAAATGGAAAAATTGACTCCAAGAGTGATGAAGGAATCTTTCCAGGGTATTCTACCAAGAGAAAGGCTTATAAATGTCTAAATAAAGCCTCTAACAAAATTGTTGAAAGTGCAAATGTAAAGATAGATGAATTTGTAGAGAAGAATGAAAAGGAAAGCACTAAAGAACTAGAGGACTACAATAGGTTTGCTTACAATGAGGAACCTGACACTCTATCCAAACAACAATGTAGAGCTCCCGAGCAACATATCATTGCACCCAAGTATTAGGCTGCAAATACCGATGATTAGTATATTTCTCAAGATGATGCACAAAGCGATGGAGAACATAATGAAGAAAAAAATGATGATCAAGCTGATAGACAAAGAGCTGAACCTATACTTGCAAGATATTTCAGAAGGAATCATCCACAAAACTAGATCATAGGAGATAAAAAGGATGGTATGAGAACCATAAGTAAGTCTCTAAATATAAGATGTATTATTTGTGATTATGAGCCCAAATCTATCAATGCTGTACTAGATAATGATGAATGGATTAGTGCTATGAATGAAGAGATTAAATAGATAGAGAAAAAAAAGACATGGACACTTGTATCGAGACCAGATGACAAGAATGTCATCGGTACAAAATGGATATCTAGGAATAAGCTGAATGAGAATGGAGAAGTCACCAGAAATAAAGAAAGACTAGTATGAAAGGGGTATACACAAGAAGAAGGAATTGAATATGGAGAAACGTTTGCACCCATTTCTAGGCTATAAGGAGTGAGAATATTACTTTCTTATGCTGCATGTAAAGGATTCAAGGTATATCAAACAGATGTCTAGTCTGCATTCCTAAATGGAATACTTGAAGAAGAGGTATACATTGAACAACCAAAAGGGTTTGTTGATCCAAACAAGAGGGACATGGTATGTAGACTATACAAATCCTTGTATGGATTGAAACAAGCACCCCGAGCCTGGTATGAAAGAATTCATTCCTATCTTATAAGTATTGGATTTGTAAGGACTAGTGAAAATAGTAATCTTTATTTAAAGGAAGATACCGATGCTAACATTTTGATTGCTGAGATATTTGTTGATGAAATAATATTTGGAGGAAATGATATGCTGTGCAAATCATTTGAAAATGAAATGAGCAAAGAGTTTGAGATGTCTATTTTTGGAGAGATCAAGTTCTTTCTTGGTTTGTAGATCATGCAACAAGATGAATGTATTTTCATTACACAGTCTAAGTAAATCAAAGAAGTACTGAAAATATTCAAGGTGGAAGAATCCAAACCAGTTGGAACACCAATGGAAATTGGATGTAAGCTGACAAAGGAGGACAAGTCATCAAAGGTAAATCAGACTTTGTACAGATTAATGATTGGAAAACTCATGTATGTTGTACACACTAGACCAGATATTGCACATGCAGTAGGAATAGTTGCAATATTTTTTGCTAATCCTAGGGAATCACATATGACTACTGTGAAAAGAATCCTAAGATATCTGAAGAATACCGAGGAATATGGCTTATGGTATAGAAGAGAAGGAAAATTTGAACTAAAGGTCTTTACTGACGCTGATTGGGATGTAAATATTGATGACCGAAAGAGCACAACTGGAGGATCATTCTTTATGGGTGACAAACTTGTCACATGGATCAACAAGAAGCAAGGATGCATCTCTCAGTCTACTGCAAAAGAAAAGTATGTTGTTGCTGCTGCAAACTGCTCAAATATTGCATGGATCAAACAATTACTAGAAGGTATGCATATGAAAATTTTAGAACTAGTAATTATCTATTGTGATAATACAAGTGCAATAAATATTTCCAAGAATTCAGTCATGCATGCTAAAACAAAGCATATTTCCATCAAGTATCATTATTTGAGAGAACAAGTTCAAGAAAAGGAGATGATACTGGAGTATGTGCAATCAAAGGAACAATTGGATGATATCTTCACCAAGCCACTACCCAAGGATGCATTTGAGTACTTGAGAAAGAGACTAGGGGTCAGACCCTTGTCTACTGGTCAATAAGCTGACTAGAAGGCTGCATCAGCCTACATATTATCAGAATATCATTCATGTTGATGCAAGCAAAGAAATGAACTTCAAAGATACATCTATACACATCAAGGTATTTATCTACTCCAAGAACCAGAGTTATTACCGATGGATTGGGAAATTCAAGGAATATATTATGGATAGAAAGGATCCATTTGGCATCACTGTCAAAAGCATGTTTGACAAATATGATTATTTGGCATTGCTGTCAAAGGGAGAGAGATATCTCATTATCATACAAAGATTACATCCATTATCAAACTCATGGAGAGATCATATCCATCAAAGTATCCAAAGGGAGAGATGTAACAAGAAAGGGAGAGTACACACAAAGGAAAAGAATTGTTGATAAGAGACATCACAAGAAAGGAGAACAATCAAAGGGAGAGAGTTTGAAACAGAAGGAGAACATATCACATCAGAGAAAGAAAGATTCTACATCTATCTAGTGAAGGGATTGAAGATAGAAAGAAATTTGAAAGAATCACATCAAAGCTATTTGAGCTTATCAAAAGCCAGACATTTGTATTAGTTACATTAGAAAATCTTGATGAAACTGTATATTTCATATTGTATTAGTAATAGTATAGTATGCTAATGTAGTATGTTGCCATCAATACCAAAGGGAGAGATTGATGAAATGTAATTGATTGAATGTTTGAAGATGTTAAGTTTATGATCATGCAAGACATTAAATCAGTTAATGTATTGTATTGCCATTGATGTCAACTTGATATAATCTTTATGGTCATGGAACCCTGCCAAAGAATTCAAAGGAGCGATGAATCAAAGGCTATGCTATCAGTAATGCATACAAGTTAAGTATTCACTAAGCGACTGCATACACTGATGGAGTGGACACCGATGGTCATAGTAAAAGAGTAGAGTCACAGTGTTACCTGACGAGCTAATGCACAACATTACCGACGAGCAAAGTTACAGTGTTGATCGATAAGCAAAACATAGAGTAACCCGATGGAGAGAATTTTAGTGTTGCCCAATGGAGAAGACAAGGATGGAGATCTCAATGACAACTAAAGTCACACTGACAGATTAGTCAGTTATCACTGATAACTAACTGAAGTGTTGACAGACAGAACAGAGAGTTTAGAAAATGACAAAATGCTTAGCTATCAAGAAGCTAAAGATAGAATTAATGAATACTTATCATTTTTTTAATCATCCAGATAAAACCAGAGATAAGTAATTGATTTAAAGATGATTTGTTCAGTTGGCAAGAAGATTTTTTTTAGATAAATCAGGAGTTTGCTTTAAATCTATTGGCGAGACTTGTGTAACATGCCAAGAATCAAGAAAACCAAGAAAAGGGGAAATCATGTCTATATAGAGACAAAACAAATTCATTACGAATGGGTGTGTGGGGTGAACAAGAGAATAAAGGAAAGATTCTAAAGAGAATCTAAAGGAGAAGAAAGTCTTCTTTCAGTCCTGATCAAAAAGCTGAGGAAAGTGCTAGATTCTACAGACACCAACGAATAGTGAGACAAGCATCACAAAGAAGAACAGTGTGGAGCAAAGGTATAAGTGATTATATTGATCATAGAGGTAATGGGCTTACAATAGATCTGAAAATCTGCAATTGAGTTGTATGCATGAATAGGTCATTAGTGTTTCAGTTTAACCATTGAAGCATAAATTCTCTTAACCGAGAAGGACTTAAAAGTCTTTTACAATTGAGATACATCAAGTATCAAAAAGTTTGATAATAAAAGTAGCATTGGATATGCCCGATACCTATTGACAGGTCAAGTGAGTGTTTGATCAAGGATGGTAGCATTAGATGTCAGATACTAGGTAACAAACTATTTTTAAATCCTCTAACAAGGTCACACCTAACAGTGTGTTTGTAACCTTTAACAGGGTTGGCTCTTAACATGGCTCACTTCAGAAGAGTGAAAATTTGGGGTATCGTTCCCAGTGGTTTTTCCCTTAACAGGGTTTCCATGTTAAAAATCCATGTGTCATGTGTTTATGTTTTATTACTTTACTATTTTACATTTCACATAAGCAATTTTGGATTGATTGGTATACTCTACATATTTACTGTGTTTCAGTAAATAGTTAACTGCTTACAATAATCATACATAAGAGAGATTTATAAAGCAATCCGACAAGTAGAAATTGATAAAAGTATTTCAAGGCATTTATCTTGTAGGACAGAAGATAACTAGAGACATAATTAGTGGTTATTAGTTTTAAGGGTTGATTTAAGGATTAATTTTTGAGGCCACTGATTCACCCCCCTCTCAGATATTACTAACAATTGCCGAGCTATCTGATGGAGATGCTGAGTCACAAAATCTGTTAGAATAGTCCCAAAGGATAACTGAGAGGGGGGGGTGAATCAGTTATCAGTAAATTTAATTCTTTTACTTCCTTTACTTTAGAATACAACAAAGTAAATACATAATCAGATAACACAGTACACAACACAAAATTTGAATATGGGGAAACCAAATGGTAAAAACCCCGGTGGGAATTAACACCCACAATGAACTATACTTGTTTATAGTAATCCCTGTTAGAAGATATTTCAACCCTATTAGGAGTTGTACTTTAAAATGCAATAAGTATAGTGACCTGGTTAAGGGTTGGACCTTGTTAGGAGTCTTTTACAAATAACCCTGTTAGGGGTGGTGGACTCACTGTCCAAAAGCTCATTGCTTGATGGTGAAGGCTACAAACTTCTGTATAATAGATATGCACTATATCTGATGATGAACTATAGAGTAGACTTTCTGTCTTGATCAATTCCAATGTATTACAATATTTCACTTCTTCTTCACATAGACTCTTGATGAATGAACCAACTCTGATAATCTGCTCTATACATCTTTCACCTTTTTCGTATCATTCACACTTAGCGTATCACAATTGACTTGCTATAAGTATCTATCTCAAAGTATGAGATCATGGGACCTATAAGAAAAATCTTCATAACATCCTTGTTGGCTCTACTAAGAACGCAAGCATAATTACAACCGCGCAAGTCTAAACTGAATAGATGCGACGCTTCACTAAGTCGGCCTCACCAAATTAACTCTAACTTTGCAATCTTCTTGAAACATGTTTGGCACCTTTAGATGAATATAATCAACTCATAACTAAACATGAATATACAAACACATATCTTGAAGATAGGTGCAACTCAAGAAAAATGTTATATACGTCGGCCCTAAACAGTTATACTTCTAGATTGTAACTGCCAATAGCAGAATTACATAACTTTACTGAAACATCATATCTGGGTCTGCGTGTATGAACATAACATAATCAACATGTCAAAAACATGTATCTATCCACGCAAGTCTTCATATCATCATTTTGATAAGTACATACAGAATTACTACTGTGTATTATATGTTGTCATCAATGACAAACATACAATCAATCGACTGCTCGGAATCAAATCTCCAACAATCTCCACCTTTGAAATTGATGGCAACATATGATATCAAAAACATCCTCTGTTCATGGTGTCCTCTTTCTTTTACAATCTTCTCAATATCCTCATCAAATATTTCTCTAAATTGCTGCAATTCATCTGACTGTGTTTTTGTTCCATGTATATACTCACTTAGAGTATATGCTCCCCCTTAGTACATACTCCTCCTTACTATATACCCCCCTTTGACATTAATGGAAAAGGGTGCCATAGATCTTTAGGCACAGGTACTACTCCAGAAGTAGAGTAGTCAACCATTCATCGGTCACTTAAAGACTGATGTTCTTGCTACTTCTAAACAGACTCAGGAGAGGGAATTACCCCCAACTTCTCCCTGAGATACTCAAAAGTATCCTTTGATAAGGGCTTTGTGAAAATATCTGCCAACTGCTCTTTGGTGCTCACATAGTCCAATTTAACTTCTTTGTCTGCAACCTTTTCTCTTAAGAAATGGTACTTGATCTCTATGTGTTTTGTCTTTGCATGCATCACAGGGTTCTTAGACATTTTGATACTGCTATTATTATCATAGTGAATAACAATAGGATAATCAACCTGAATGCCAAAGTCTTTAACCATCTGCTTGATCCAAACCATGGTTGAACAATTCAGTGCTGCTGCAACATATTCAGTTTCTGCTGTTGACTGAGAAATACAGTTCTGCTTCTTGCTTATCCAAGAAACCAACCTATCTCCAAGAAATACTGCTCCTCCTAAAGTTCTCTTCCTGTCATCAATACAAACTGCCCAATCTGGATCAGTATACACATGAAGTTGTACATTCTCTGATTTAGGATACCATAAACCATAGTCTATAGTTCCCTTTAGATATCTAAATATCCTCTTGATTTCCATTAAGTGATTCTACTTGGGTTCAATTGCAAATCTTCCAACAATGCCTACTACATTAGATATGTCAGGTCTAAATTGAGTTAGATAGATGAGTTTACCAATCATAGATTTGTACAATGTCTTATCAACTACTGTGGAATCATCATCTTTTGTAAGCTTACTTCCTATTATCATGGGGGTGCATACTGACTTACAGTCATCCATCTGAAAGGTCTTTAGTATTTCCTTCACATATTTTGACTGATTAATGAATATACCTTTATTTGTTTGTTTCACATTCAGTCCCAAAAAGTATTTTATAGGACCAATCATACTCATTTCAAATTCATTCTGCATTCTTTTGCAAATGGTTTACTGAGCTTGTCATTACCCCCAGAGATAATGTCATCAAAAAATATTGCAACTAATAATAATCCATCAGATGTCTCTCTTGTGAATAGGTTATAATCTGTTGCTCCTTTCTTGAATCCAATCTTGGTAAGATAACCATCAAGTCTCTCATACCAAGCTCTTGGGGCCTGTTTAAGACCATAGAGTGCTTTCTTCAATCTGCATACCATGTCTGGTTCATCTGAAAGATTAAATCCTTTAGGCTGTTCTATGTAGACTTCTTCATTTAAGTCACTATTCAGAAAAGCTGATTTTACATCCATTTGATAAACTTTAAAGTCTTTGAATGTTGGGTATGGCAAAAACACTTTTATGGCTTCCAGTCTTCTCACTGGGAAAAATTTATCAGTGTAGTCTATTCCTTCTCTCTACGCATATCCTTTACATACCAATCTTGCTTTGTTTCTAACTACTATACCATCTTCATTCATCTTGTTTCTGAATACCCACTTTGTTCCAATCACATTTTT
>MU225851.1:2376028-2405512 GCA_018584345.1 Thuja plicata
ACATGTATCTATCCACACAAGTCTTCATATCATCATTCTGATAAGTACATATAGAATTACTACTGTGTATTATATGTTGTCATCAATGACAAACATACAATCAATCAACTGCTCAGAATCAAATCTCTAACAGAATCAACCTGAATTGAATGTGAATGATCAATTTTAAGCAGAAAAATAACCTACTCTAGAAAAGTATGTAAGGAGGCACCATAAATCTGATCAAATCATAGGATTGAAGAATTCTACAATTATGACAAGAAGCAAGTTGAGAGAAGATACATGCTTGTTATGTGATTTTGAGCCTAAAACAGTAAAGGATGCCTTAGATAATGAAGATTGGATACAAGCCATGAATGAAGAAATTGAATAGATTGAGAAGAATAAGACTTGGACACTTGTACATAGGCCGAATGACAAAAATGTAATTGGTACTAAGTGGGTATTCAGAAATAAGCTAAATGAAAATGGAGAGGTAACAAGAAACAAAGCTAGATTGGTATGCAAGGGTTATGCACAAGAGGAAGGAATTTATTATGGAGAAACATTCACCCCAGTTGCAAGATTGGAAGGAGTAAGAACCTTACTTGCATATGCAGCTTACAAAGGTTTTAAAGTGTATCAAATGGATGTAAAGTCAACATTTATAAATGGGATATTAGAAGAAGAAGTTTACATTGAACAAGCTGGTGGATTTGTTGATCCAAGCAAGAGGAACATGGTTTCCAGATTACACAAGGCACTATATGGACTTAAGGAAGAAACAAGAGCATGGTATGAGAGTGCACAATTATTTGATAAAGATTGGATTTGCAAGAACCAATGACAACAACAATCTATATTTGAAGACAGAGCAAAGTAAAGGTACTTTATTGGCTGAAATTTTGGTTGATGACATTATATTTAGTGGACAAGATGTGTTATGCCAAGCATTTGCAAAGGAGATGCAAACTGAATTTGAGATTTCTATGTTTGGTGAGATAATTTTTTTTGTTGGCTTACAAATATATCAGATGAAGAATGGTATCTATATTACTCAATCAAAATATGTTAAGGAGATACTAAAAACTTTTGGAATGGAAGATTCTAAACCGGTGCGTACACCCATGGCTACTGGACAAAATCTAACAAAGAATGATGATACAAAAGAAGTGAATCAAACCCTTTACATGTCAGTGATTGGAAAGATGCAATATGTTGTGCACAATAGACCTAATATTGCACTGGATGTTGGTATTATTGCAAGATTTTCTGCCAATCCCTAGGAAACTCATATGATGGTAGTAAAAATAATTCTGAGATATTTGAAAGGAACAGATGAATATGATATGTATTACAAAAATAATGACAAGTTTGAAATCAGAGTCTATACTGATTCTGATTGGGCTAGAAATTTGGATGATAGAAAAAGCACCACAGGTGGCACATTTATTTTAGGAAAAAGATTGGTTTCATGGACAAGAAAGAAATAGAGTTGTACCTCACAATCTACAGCTAAATCCGAGTATGTGGGAACAACATTTAATTATTCTAATACTATGTGGTTGAAGATACTACTGAAAGGTATGAAAGAGGAGATCACAAAACTAATTGTCATATATTGTGATAACATGAGTGCCATTAATATTTATAAGAACCCTGTAATGCACTCTAAGATAAAGCAGATAGCTATCAAGTATCATTACTTGAGGGATCTAGTTTAGAAGAAGAAAGTGAGACTGGAATATGTGAATACTAAGGAAAAATTAGCAGAAATATTTACAAAGGCATTACCCAAGGATGCTCATGAGTATCTGTGAGGTAAATTAGGGGTGATTCCCCTAACTAAGGCTAATTAGTTCAGAATGATCCTGTTGTATCAAATGTTATATTCAGAATATTTGACACATTGATGCACAAGCAGTCACACTTTAGGATGCTTCCTAAAGCTGTGAATGACAGACAAGGACAAAAAAAGGATCAATCATAAGCAAGATGATAGGAACAACATGATACAAAGTTTAGAATAGAATAATATACATGATGAAGATGTCAACGCCTTTGGCATTGTTGTCAAAGAGGGAGAGTTTACTGAAAGAGGGAGTCTAGAGATTAACAGAAACAAAAAGATTTCAGTGTGATTACAGACACAAAGGGAGAAATGTTTTACAAGATGAGAATCAGAATGAAACTAAAGACATTAATGAAAATTTTTTCATATCAAGGAACACAGGCATAATTTTTGGATTGTATGGTAACTATGGTTGGAAAATTATTGTCTTAAAGTTTAGTGTTTCCATCAATGCCAAAGAGGGAGATTGTTGGAAAGATACAATGGAAACAATTGTTGTTTTTTCATTGATGTCAAACCTTAACTGGTGAGACTATTGCTATCTATTTGAGTACCATATCTATTGATTTATGAAGGCAAGGATAACAAGAAGATGAAGTGAGATGGTTGAGTTATGGGAAATCACAAGGGTACTTGATCAGTTGGCACAATGGAAAAGTAATGTGTTGTTTGTCTTTTGATGAAAGTTTACCGAGAATAGTTTATGCCGAGAAAAGTCAGTGATGACCAAGCACCAGTAAATTATTGAGAAAATGAGTGATGACCAAGAAGAAGAACACAGTGTTGGCCGAGCAACAGTATTTTGGTAATTATTTGAGATTTGAGATCTCTGGCTGACATAGTTTATTTTATTGGGATATGTAAAGTTAATTGAGGATAAGAAAAATTGGTCCACACTATTTAAATGCATGGGTAACCATAATTAATGCATGGATCAAAGATTTAATTAGTGATTTCTTTGGAGAAGTAAATTAAATTTAATGGAAAGATCTGTTGGATCTGACCTAACCTAAGATCTACAATCTTGATTAAGTGACAAAGATTTATTTTACCTAAATGAAGAGGTATAAGATAACATCAAGGGGTTATTTAGATGAGTCTGCAAGAAGTGCATGAAGTGTATGCAAGAGGATTGCATATTTAATTGACTGATTGGCATGATCTAGCAAAGAAGGCTGAATAAAGAAGCAGAGAACTGCGAGAGTTATTGCTTGATAGATTTCCAAGAAGATCTAAAGATTGAAAAGAGAATGGAGGCCACTCAGTGAATTAGCATTAGAGATGAATTGGATCTGGATTTGCAAAGTAAGTTGTATGTATCAGATCGCACCTTCTAATTACTTTCTAGTCATTGTATCAGTCAAAATCCTTTAACCAGGTTGACCTAACACTCATTATATAAATCCTTTGATAAAGGTGACATTCAGGAGGAATGCTCTAAGTCCTCTAACAAGGCCACTCCTGACAGGGTGATTAAATCCTTTAACCAGGTCACATTTAGCATTGTGTTTTGTAACCTTTAATAGGGTTGGCTCCTAACAGAGCTCACTTCAGAAGAGTGAAATCTTGATAGCATGTTATTGGTGTTTTTTCCCAAATTGGGTTTCCACCTTAAATAATGGTGTCAACTTATGTGAATGTTTATGTTGTGTTTTACTGTTAAGTTTCTGTAAGCTGATCACATTTGAACAGTAAAACTGCACATGTATGTTGTTGATTTATGCTATTGCTGTTGAGTAGATATGAGTTGTTCAAAGTGGTATAACATTTAATTTGGTACATCTAGACCTGAGGATAACTGATTCACCCCCCCTCTTAGTTATTCTGAATTCATTCTAACATATTGCACTAGTATTATCATAGAAAATAGTAAATAGATCTATAATCTCCTCTTTCATACCTTCAAGTAGTTGTTTGATCCATACAATGTTTTCATAATTCATAGATGTAGCAACATATTCAGCCTCGATAATAGACTGTGATATACAACTATGTTCTTACTCAACCATGTTACTAACTTTTCTCCTAAAAAGAAAGCTCATCCACTTGTACTTTTTCTATCATCAATGTTTCCAGCCCAATCAACATCAGTGTATACCTTCAACTCAAAATTTCCTCCTTTCTTGTATAGTAGACCAAATTCTTCAGTTCCTTTCAGATATCTAAATATTATTTTAACTGCAGACATGTGTGATTCCTTTGGATTGAAAGAAAGTATTGTAACAATACCAACTCCATGAGCTATATTAGGTCTTATATGTAGAACATATTGTAACTTACCAATCATTGATTGGTAGAGTGTGTCATTCACTTCCTTTGAATCATCTTCTTTTGGTAATTTGCAACCAGTAACCATCTGTGTTCCAACCAGCCTTGAGTCTTCCATCCCAAAAGTCTTTAGGATCTCCTTGATGTACTTTGTTTGTGTGATGTAGATCCCATCCTTGTCTTATTGAATCTATAGTCCAAGAAAGAATTTTATTTCCCCTATCATGGACATCTCAAATTCATTCTCATCTCTTCAGCAAAAGATTTGCATAATGTGTTATTGCCTCCAAAAATAATATCATCAACAAATATTTTAGCAATCAAAATCTTATTATTACTATCACATTTCATATACACATTACTATTGTCACTTTTTCTTTGAAATCCAATCTTGATTAGATATGCATGTAACCTTTCATACCATACTCGGGGTGCTTGTTTCAAACCATATAATGCCTTGTTCAGTTTGCATACCATGTCCTTGTTCGTATTCTCAGCGAATCCTTTAGGCTGTTCTATATAAAATTCTTCTTCATGAATACCATTAATTAATGAAAACTTGACATCCATTTGATAAAATTTAAATCCTTTGTAAGTTACATATGCTATTAGAATTCTAACTCCTAATACAGAAACAAGTGCAAAAGTCTCACCATAATCAATACCTTCTTCTTATGCATAACCCTTGCAAACTAGTCTTGCTTTGTTTCTGATTACATCTCCATGCTCATTCAATTTATTTCTAAAAATCCACTTTGTACCAGTAACATTTTTTTCTTTAGGTCTCGATACTAAAGTCCACGTGTTTCTCTTTTCAATATGATCTATCTCTTCTTTCATAGCTTTAACTCAGTCTTCATTCTCTAATGCATCATTTACTCTTCTTGGCCCTTATTCAGAAAAAAAACATGTATTATCTCTTACCTTGATTCTTGTCATAATTCCAGCATTATTATCTCCAATAATCTTGCTCGGTGAGTGGTGTCTCCTCCCATACTTGGCTAGAACAAGCTTGGTAGTCAGTGGAATTTCATTTCCATCAATTGGTGGTAGTTCTCTCTGTTCATCTTCCTCCTTGATTTGTGCTTTCAGTAAGGTTTCAAGAATCTCAGGTTGAACATATGCATATCTTTGGTAGTCCTCGAGTTCCTTCTTGTTGTCCTCATCATTTTTTCTGCAAATTCATCAATTCTTACATTGTGCTTTCCATAATTTTGTTAGTAGACTTGTTCAAACATTTTTAAGCTTTTCTCTTTGTAGAATATCCTAATAATATTCCTTCATCTCATTTAGAATCAAACTTACCATCTCTAGCATCCTTTAGAATATAACATCTACTTCCAAATACTTTGAAATAACTTACATTCAGTTTTTGATCATACCAAATCTCATATGGAGTCTTGTTTGTATCTTTATTGAGTTGTACTTGATTAAGTGTCTAAGTAGTAGTGTTGAATTCTTCTCTCCAATGTGTTTGAGAAATAACCTTCTCAATCATCAGTTTTCTTGCACAATCCACAATGGATATGTTTCCCCTTTTAGCTATACCATTTTGATGTGGTGTCCTTGATGCAGACATTTGTCTCTTTATTCCATGTTCATTGCAGAAGAGTGTAAACTCTCCTCCTTTGTCAGATCTCAGACACTTCAGTTTTCTTCCAGTCTCCTTTTCAACTCTTGCCTTATACCACTTAAAAGTTTGGAAAGATTCAGATTTTTCTTTCAAAAACATGACATACATCATTCTTTAATAGTCATCAACAAACATAATGAAATATCTATCACCATAGTAGCTTTGTGTTCTCATCGGTCCACATAGGTTAGTGTACACTAAGTCCAAATTTCCTTGTATAATGTAATATTTACTTTGAAAACTTGACTTTTTCATCTTACCAACTTGACATTCTTTGCACATCACATTTTCAAGTTTCTCCAATCTCGGTAGACCTCTAACTCTATTCTTTGCTCACTTTAATTAAGTTATGAAAATTCACAATTTCCTTCAGTCGTGCACTGTATTGTGTAACATTTTCATCTTCTTTCATTCTCATAGAATTAAATTTGCCTCTCAAACTTTCAGCTTTTGCCTTCTCAACATGCTGATCTCCACCATGTACCAATGCAATTTTATCCCACATCTATTTTTTTGTATCACACCCCTTAAGGTCATTGAACCCCAGGTAGGTGAGACAAGATGATATCTCAATCATAACTTGTGTGTGATATTTTCTTTCTTTTATTTTCTCAAGTGTCATAGGCCCAAATGGTGGTGGTGAATACACATTGTCAAGATCGTATAATGAATACTCTCCAATCCTAGATAAATGCAACCTCATTCTATTTTTCCATGTAGAGAAGTTATCCTTATTCAACTTTGGTTCCTCCCTCTTATACATCTTCAAATCTTTAACTCAAGTATTTTGAACTTATCTCTTAGAGTACTAGGCTTTGATACCAATTATTGGTTTACTAAGACGGGGGTGAATTAGAAAACTATGATACTTTAAACTTTAAAACTTAACTCTGATTCAACTCGGTAGAACAAACTACAATAACAAATGAATCACCAATAAATTCAATAACTCAATCAACAACTTGAATAAACAGTAAATATCATGCACATAAATCATTCAACACACATAACACCAGATTAAACGAGGAAACCCAATTTGGGAAAAAACTCTATGGGAATTGTCACCCACAACCAAGAATAACTTTAAGAAACCCCCTCCTAGGAAAAAGTGCAAAATCCTTGCGAGTCCCAGATTATTTTAGGGGGAAAATTTTCTTGATGAAGGCGAATTTTTTTTCCAAATTGGGAAAATAAAATAGTTTGTATTGGCAATTTTTTCCCTGCCAAATGAAAATTCCATAAATTCATGGCGAATAATACATTAATGTGGGGGAAATATTTAATGTATGAGGTGAATGTTTTTTCTTCTGAACTAAAAAAATTATAATATATGAGGCGAATGATTTTATTTTGAAGGAAATTTTTTTTTGTACTCGCGAATTTTATCTACAGTTTAAATTTTTTTTTTTATTGGCTAATATTTCATTAATTATGGGAAAAATAATATTTTATTGGTGATTTTCAAAGGATGGGACTCGTCATTTGGCATAACCTAACATGGACACATTACCTAACATCCATCATTTTATAATGTTAAATGTATTATTTGAGATTGTTTGATGATCCTAGTGTTGGAAATATATTGAGGCTAGGTGACTAAGAGGGGGGGGGGGTGAATCAGGAACCAATAAAACCTATTCTCTTTCACCCTTTACTATATTGGCTAATCTAATTGCATGCATGGAACATAAAAGTAATAATCAATCATAACACTTGACACAATATTTGGTTACCCATAAACCTTCCAATTAGAAAGTAAAACTGGGGTGGGGATGGTACCCACAATATTTAGTACTGCAGTAATAAATTTGGCCGGTTAAGGCTTACAATTGACCACTTCTGATGGCCTTCCCTATTAGGAGAAATAAGGACTATTAGGTCCACCTTTTGAAAGGATTTATACAATACAATAAAGTATGCACTCTGTTAGGAGATTTGATAAGGACTGCTAAGTCCACCTTGTTAAAGGATTTTGCTGATACACCCATTAGGATGAACTAGTGAGTGATCTGCTATGCAAATCTGATTTGCTAAATAAGATCCTTTGAAATAATATTGATTAACTGAATGTGATAGATGAGTCTCTGATGTTCCTTTATACCGCTGTAGCCTTCTAATCAATCTGGCACTTCATATTCACATTCATATATCCATACTCTTACCATTTTCATACTCATTTGGATAAAAAAAGTATCTTACATATATATCTTATCCAAATCAATTACCTCTACAAGTCGGCTACTATCATATAAAATAGTATCAAAACATATTAACTAAGTTAGACCAATGCTGATACTCGGGTCCAGTAATCCACTCAAGTGATATGCTGACACTTGAGCGACACAGTGAATTGGAAACTCTGGCACTTGATTAACACTGGGTGCTCGGGTGACATTGGTCACTTGGAGATGGTAACTCGGGTAACACTGGTGACTCCAGTGATAATGTTTTGAACTAACTGCTCGGTCAACACTGCAACTTCTTAGCTCGGGTAACACTTCAAGCTACTGGCTCAACCAATACTATAATCATATAAATGACTAAGTTCTTTGGCACTAATTAAAATATCTTTCCATAAGGTCTACAATCTCCCCCTTTGGAATTAGTGACAAAAAAACTTATCATACCAAAATTTTTGATCAAACTGCTAAGTAAAAACTCCCCCTTACCATGTGCTCGGGTACTTGCTCGGTTTTGACTGCTGCTCTGCAACTTGGTTACAACTAAATCTATTTTTTATTTTCAAAAACTCTTTTTGTAATACTACTATATATATATATTCCTCTTTTCTGTACATGTATTTCCTCATATATACAAATTATATCTTTCCCCCTTGTATACAATTTCTAACTTTCCCCCATTTTTTTTGACACAAATGCCAAAAAGTATATCTACAAGGTAATTACAAAATAGGAAATGAAATCACTATGTACCTTCAAAATTAGAGACAAAGTCTTATCCCAATCATCTTACAACATGTTCAGGATGTGCAACTCAATCTGAATTTCTGCAGACAACTCCATCATAAGCTCTGCAACTAAATTTTTTTTATCATGGACGAGTGTCTTTGCATGAGCAATATGTGTTTGCATGACATCCATGTGAGGAAGGAGTTGGCTCTGTATAGCTGTTAGGGATTCCCTTGTTCTTTCTTCTTCTCTTAGTAGCTCTTCCTATAGATCAGTCAGATACTTGATCTTTACAAAATGTGCTAAATTTGAACTAGGATTAAGTGCCAACTGGTTTGCACTTACCTTCAAATTATTGTCAATCTTTATCAGCTTATCTTTTATTTCCATGGTAAAGTTGGAAGTGTCACTAAAATTTACAAATAATGCCACAACATTATTCACAGTGGTTTCTAGAGAGCTAATGATAGTTGTTAGCTTTACTTGATCTATTGCAATCTTTCCTGCAACATTCTCTAGAACCTTATTCTCAAATTTTCTTTCTTCCTTTTGTAGTAATTTATCCTATCCACTAAGATCATGATTGAACTTGTGGACTATGTCAACAAGTTGGTCCATTATGGAGTCTTCCTCATTGAATTCAATCTCTAGTGAATCCAGGAAAATACCTTTGATTTCCTCTAAAACTCTGTTCCTTTTCTTCTCTTCTCAAAGCTTCTATTGTTTTTCTCTTTTCTTCCATAACTCCCCAAGGATGTCCATCTGCTCGACTGTCAGGTTGGAAAGATCCCAATTTGGAATCACAATATCTTCTTCAAGGTCCATTTCATCAGTAATTGTTTCCTTTTCTTTTCCTTTGACCTTGGGATTAGGTGAAGGAATGATTTCCTTACCTTTTCCAACCTCATCCTTGTCATCAATATTCAATTGGAGTAAGTCATTAAATTTTTATGTACCAACTGCAGAATTAGTGCTAACTGTAGAAACATTCACAATGTCTTTCTGTGACTCTGTTTGGCTTGGCCCAATAGTAGGTAGAGCTTGATGCTCGATTTCTACTAGTCCTGATGTAGACTTTGTGGTCTTTTCATTTCTCAAAGATAGGATACTCTAAGTAGGTGATTGGGTTAGGGATGCCATCACTTCTACTTCTATTTTTTCAAAATTAGATTCTTCAATGGTCTGAACCTCAGGTAACTCTTCATCTTTGACCTGTACATGAGGGTCTGTACTCTGTTCCTCTGTCTTATCATCTCCCTTGTCAACAAAAATTGACTTCCATATCTTTGTTGGGGACTGCACAACATCCTCTATTTTATTGCTCAAGATTTGAAAATTCCTAAACCGTTGAGTGTGATTACTCTCATACTTATTCATAGCATCTTTTACCTCCTTATTAGTCATAATAGGCATGACTTGCTTCAAGGTTTTTTTTCTGATGTCCTTTTCAATCTGAACTAAATTGTGCCAGTGAATGGTGATTTCCTTGAGAAGGTCTTTAGTCATGTGGCTTTTCAATTCAGATGGGTCATACTTCCATCTTTCCATCTTCTCTACTAATGCATCCTTAATAATCTTCTTCTCATCTTTGGTTCTGGAAGCATACTTCAATGATTTGAGAGATCCCATCCCACTACCTCCTTTCAATTCTTTAATCTTCTGCTCAAAGGTAGGTGGTGGCTTCTTGAAGGTAACTGTATCTTCTTCTTCATCTTCTTTAGGAAATATCAATTTTCTTCTAGATCTTCTAGGTTTTCTTGTAGTGAAGATAGGGGTAGAGACATTTGGTGTTTTCTTGGGGGCTAGCCTCTTCTTCTTAGGAGGATCTTCTTCTACCTCTTCTTCTTCCTTCTCAAGTTCATCTTATTCTATCTTTATGTCATCTCCTTTACTTTTAGTGATTGAAGGAGGAGAGTCAAATGATTTTCCATATTTCTTTTCAAACTTCTCTATTCTCTTCCTTCCTCTCTTCAAGATTTTGGGAATCTAAACTTCCAATGATATTATGCCCTTAGCTTCTTCATAAGTACCAAAATATGGTGTTTTAGGATCAACAGGTTCATTTACAAGAGCTTCAATAATGTCTCTTGTCTCATCTATGTTAACCTCATATGCAAGAGGTTTCACCCATGCAACCCTAGGCTTGACTACTTGAATGTAAACTTTGTTATAATCAACTAGGAAGCATATGTCATCCTTATAGTCTTCTACTAATTGTTTTGGAATTTTATATCTATTCTGCATTTTCTCTCTGAAAATTTCAAAGTAAGCATCCATGATGCTTTCAAAATTGTCTCCCAATTCTACTATAAATTCATTCATCTGATAGAATATAGGTCTGCCCTTTTTCCATACAACTGTGCCTTTTGAAGGGAAAAAATTCTGAACATAAAAGAATATGAAGACCAAGAGTGAACCAAACTTACATGGATTGGTCTTAGATGTCCGAATGCTCTCCATATTTTTGCTTAGTTGGATGAGCTGCAACTCAGCTAGGTTGAATGATAGATTGTTCTTGACCACTTTGTATGCCAAGTCCACAACCTCATGTACACTGTTTGGTCGTATAAAACTATATATCTTGTGAGAAATCACATGAATTTCAAACTTCAATTCCATTTTAATGACTCCATTCAACTTCATACCTCTTCCATCCCACTTGGAAAGAGTCTTGTTGGCTAGGCATCTTGAGGTAGGGTTTTGGTAGCTTTAGGTTTGTCAAGTGTTGGGTACCCTATTACTCGGTGTACCATCATCTTAGTGATCTTCAATAGTTTCTCCAACTAGAGATGCATGTCATGAACACGACTTTGAACAAACCTAATCCACTTTATCTAGAAATTCTTTGGTATTTGCAAGTTGTGGGTTAAACCCTTGACTTCAAGGTGCTTGTGTTTCAGCTTCAGATTCCCATCCACACAAAGTGCTTCATATGCTTTGTTCAGCTCCAATGTGCCTAGCTGTTGAATGTTGCAATGATAGAAAATTTGAATGTCATGAATTAATAGTACCTTAGGATGAATTTGGAAATGAGCTCCCATCGGATCTGTTTCCTCTGCAATTTCTGGATGAAGTTTAAACTTTGGCAGTTCAGAGACAACATTCCTTACTAACATCTTGGATCCCTTCTTAACCTTACTGTTGGATGAAGATGCCATAATGCTTGGAGGATTGATGAAACTCAGTTGCAACTAAAAATTTCAAACACAAATTTGCTCTGAAATCTCTATAAGCTCTTAATCACTCTGTAAATTGTAAACAATAACCCTTTTATTTCACCATTTATGAGAATGTTCACCTTAAAGTTTTCATTAAATGCTCCATACATGGTAGCTATCACAACTCGGGTAGTTCTCCCAGACTTACTCAGAAGCTCAGTTAAAAATGATCTTTGCATCTTTGAAACCATACAACCCAACTTAAATCGGTCAAGCCAGAGTAACTTGGTTGTAACTGATATCCTGACTCGGTTAGAACCATAATTTGTCCTAATCCATCAATATGCAGATTTGGACTTGCTAGCATATCTAGAACTGATGTATGATGGCTTGTATGCATAGTTCCATTTATCTCCTTGCATATTTATTTAGAGATGGTGGATCCACCCAATTCACTATTTTGGGTTCCATTTGATCCTTCATTGTTTTGGTCTGAATTATCAGGAGATTTCCTTACCCACTGCTGACTCATCTGATTTCTGATTTTAGAAACTTTTTCTTTGCCTTTCTAAAAACTAGTATCCACTTTTTCTCTATTCATGCAATTCTTGCCTAGATGACCGATTTGTTTACACATATAACATCTCTTAGTATGATTCCTTTTTTTGAGATGAGTCTTTGCACAATTTGCACCAATGTGCCCATATTCACCACAATGACTAAATCTGCTCCATGTGTTGTAGTCCCAACCAAAAATTTCTTTAGCTAGTTGTTCAGTAGGGTTCCACTTCTTAGTTCTATACTTGGAAGACTTATGACCTTGTTTGTTACAATTGAAACATTTTCCTTCAAACTTAGGTTTCTCAGTGCATTCACTTTCCCTATGTCCATGTTTGTTTCACCTGTAGCATTTACCATTAAAATTTGACTTCCCATTTCTCCAACACTTATTTGATGTATGCCCTAACTTAGCACAATGATTACAAGTAGGTTTCTTGTTATTTTGAGCTCCTTGCTATGAGGATTCACCTTGTTCAGTATAACCTAATCTATTCTATCCATGATGTCTGAATTGAGTTTTCTCTATCAACTGATCCATGCCTACTTGTGAACTCATCATACTCTCATTGGTTTGCCTTTCAGTATTGAGATCATTTTGCATTCTTTCATTTTCAGTCCTCAGATTGATAACTTCTTGATTTGTACTATTGAGTTGATTTATCATATCTGCATGCTGAAGTGACAAATGATGGATTTCATTTTATTTTTCCTCTAATCTTGTACTTAGCAATTTTTTATCTTCTTGTGCCATATCTCTATCATTTTATGCTTGGTTCTTTTGTTTCATAACTTCACATATTCTGATTGAATGAATTTCTTGTTCTCTTCAAATTTCTGAATTCTTCATGTAAATTGAGATTATTTTCAAGTAGGTCTTCAATGGCTACATAAGCTTCTTTAGAACTTATTTCTTTGCATAAATATTCAATTCTTTCTTCTATATAAATTTTATCATTCATCTGCATTGCTAAATATTTTCTTCTTTTCAGGGAATGAGAGAGCTGCTCCTTGAGTTTTATGATTTGAGCCAGGCCACTTGTAGATCTATCTTTTCATTTTCAATGGCTTTCTCCAGTCTATATATTTCCATTGCCTCCGATCTTTGCTCAAGCTATTAAACTTCTGATAAGAGAAGCTTTAGCTTTGATACCAATTATTGGAAATATATTGAGGCTAGGTGACTGAGAGGGGGGGGGGGTGAACAAGGAACCAATAAAACTTATTCTCTTTTTATCCTTTATTAGATTGGCTAATATAATGGCATGCATGGAATATAAAAGTAATAATCAATCATAACACTTTACACAATATTTGGTTACCCAGAAACCTTCCAATTAGAAAGTAAAGCTGGGGTGGGGATGATACCCACAAGATTTAGTACTGCAGTAATAAATTTGGCCGGCTAAGGCTTACAATTGACCACTTCTAATGGCCTTCCTGGTTAGGAGAAATAAGGATTGTTAATTCCACCTTGTGAAAGGATTTATACAGTACAATAAAGTATGCACTCTGTTAGGAGATTTGATAAGGACTATTAAGTCCACCTTGTTAAAGGATTTTGCTAATACAAATGTTAGGATGAACTAGTGAATGATCTGCTATGCAACTCTGATTTTCTGAATAAGATCCTTTGAAATAATACTAATCACTTGAATGTGATAGATGACTCTCTACTCTTCCTTTACACTTTTGTAGCCTTCTAATCAATCTGCCACTTCATATTTGCATTCATATATCCATACTCTTACTATTTTCATACTCATTTGGATAAACAAAGTATCTTACATAGATATCTTATCCAAATCAATTACCTCTACAAGTCGGCTACTATCATATAAAATAGTATCAAACAATCTTAACCAAGTCAGACCAATGCTGATACTCGGGTCCAGTAATTCACTCGAGTGATATACTGACACTTGAGCGACACAATGAATTGGAAACTCTGGCACTTGGTTAACACTAGGTGCTCAGGTCACGTTGATCACTTAGAGATGGTAACTTGGGTAACACTGGGGACTCGGGTGATACTATTTTGAACTAACTACTCGGTCGACACTACAACTTCTTAGCTCGGGTAACACTTCAAGCTGCTGGCTCGGTCAACACTATAATCATATAAATGACTAAGTGTTTTGGAACTAATTGAAAACATGTATTGCCATAAGGTCTACACCTAGATCAATGGCTGATGTTTAATTTTGGCCCCAATTTCTTGAAGAAATAGAGTTCTCCAAGAAGTCACCAGAACGATGACATCTATCAAGCCTTAAAACCCACACCTTAATGATATTACCAAATTACCAACTTCTAATTCCGACATTCATGCATTTATGGGTAATGTTTACATGGAGATATGAAAGATTAAGGATAATGGATTTAAATCTCTGACACGTATAATGAATTTATAGGAAAAATTAAGGACAATGGAAAAATTAGTATTTTGTTGGCGAATGTCAAGAGTCAATCGTGTCATTTAGGTCGATGCCAAATGGAAATTCACTAAACATCTAATAATTGCAAAGTCCTGTCGAGTTAATATCACCTTTTTAGTTGCCAAGTTGTCTGTCATCACTGCACGTGGTATGGATATGGTTGACATGTACCTTAAATCTATTATTTTATAATTGTACAGTGTATCTATATTAATCAAGACCATTGATTGATCCTAGGTTAATGGATGAGGTTTTATCTCAGGCCTAGTTTCTTGAAAGAAATAGATTTCTATAGGAATTCTTCAGAATGGAGACATCTGGCAAGTTTGACACGGTAACTTGCAAGAAATGAATGTCTTGTACTGCGATGATCCATTGGCACTCTCAGACATGGTTTCCAAATTTTTAATAGTACAAACTATAGTTATAATTTATTAGTATAGTCACTATATTAGTAATTTCCCACACTCGCGCATTAATGGGAATGATTTACCTAAAGATACTGAAGATATGGACAAGGGCTATTTATAGACATTCTTTCTTTCTTCTTCATTAATTTCAATGTGCTTTTTCCTTTTAGCCTCTAGTTTTAAGTTTTTAGATCTAGAGAATTACAATTGTCTATGTGTAGTTTGAAGGTTTAGGTTTTTAACTTTTTAGTTGAGGGTATCCAGGCTCTACACGTAGAGATGGACACACCAATAAGGTTGAAAACCATAACCACTAATGAGAAGAAGCCCTTTTTGGGCAATGATACCAGAAAAAGTTCTCACTTCCATTTGTAAGGAAGTGGGAACTTTCATAAATAATGTTGTGTTGATGGTGCTCGGCCATGAGTTCCTTCACAATGAAAAGAGATAATGTGTCAACATGAACATTACATCCCGCTTCCTAGCATCTCTTCTTGAACTTAGAGGAGAGAAGGTAAAAATGCTTGTGCTCTTGCCAAAGGTTTTCAAGGAACAATTTATGGTGGACGGTGTCCTAGTCATTGTACTCGCACAACCAGGATTGGGGTGATAGATCTAATAAACATTGATCCGATAACACCCAAGAATAGGTGCATGCAAGTACCTGTTACAGGAAATAAGAAAAATAAGGAAAAAGAAGAAGAACTTAGAAGCTCGGAGAAACTCAAAAGAGCAGAGAAAAATTCTATTCTGAATTAATGAAAGAAGGATTACAAGGTTCAATCTATAAAGTGTTGGAAAGCTACAATGGAAACAATTGTTGTTTTTTCATTGATGTCAAACCTTAACTGGTGAGACTATTGCTATCTGTTTGAGTACCATATCTATTGATTGATGAAGAAGATTTGAAGTAAAGTATAACAAGAAGACCAAGTGAAATGGTTGAGTTATGGGAAATCACAAGGGTACTTGATTAGTTGGCACATTGGAAAAGTAATGTGTTGTTTATCTTTTGATGACAGTTTACTGAGAACAGTTTATGCCGAGTAAAGTTCGTGATGACCGAGCGCCAGTAAATTGCCGAGGAAACCAGTGATGACCGAGCGGAAGAACACAGTGTTGGCCGAGCAACAATATTTTGGTAACTGTTGAGATTTGAGATCTCTGGCCGACATAGTTGAATTTATTGGGATATGTAAAGTTAATTGAGGATAAGAACGATTGGTCGACACTATTTAAACGCACGGGTAACCATAATTAATGCATGGATCAAAGATTTAATTTGTGATTGCTTTGGAGAAGAAAATTAAATGTAAAGATGGAAAGATCTATTGGATTTGACCTAACCTAAGATCTACAATCTTGATTAAGTGGAAAATATTTATTTAACCTAGATGAAGAGGTATAAGATAACCTTAAGGGGTTATTCATGAAGAGTATGATGTGTATGCAAGAGGATTGCATAGTTAATTGACTGATTGACATGATCTAGTAGAGAAGGCTGAGAAGAGAAGCAAAGAGTTACGAGAGTGATTTCTTGATGGATTTCCAAGTAGATCTGAAGATTGAAATGAGAATGGAGGCCACTCAGTGAATTAGCATTAGAGCTGAATTGGATCTGGATTTGCAAAGTAAGTTGTATGTATAAGATCACACTTGCTGATTACTTTCTAACCATTGTATCAGTTAAAATCCTTTAACCAGGTTGACCTAACAGTCATTGTATAAATCCTTTGAGAAAGGTGACATTTAGGTGGAATGTTCTAAGTCCTCTAACAAGGCCACTCCTGACAGGGTGATGAAATCCTTTAACCAGGTCACATTTAAAAATGTGTTTTGTAACCTTTAACAGGGTTGGCTCCTAACAAATCTCACTTCAGAAGAGTGAAAACATGATATCATGTTATTGGTGGTTTTTCCCAAATTGGGTTTCCACATTAAATCATGGTTTCAACTTGTGTGAATATTTATGTTGTGTTTTACTGTTAAGTTTCTACAAGCTGATTACATTTGAACAGTAAAAATACATATGTATGTTGTTGATTTATGCTATTTCTCCCGAGCAGATCTGAGTTGTTCAAAGTGGTATAAAGTTTAAATTGGTACATCTAGACCTAAGGATAACTAATTCACCCCCCTCTCAGTTATTCTGAATTCATTCTAACAATTGGTATCAGAGCTTTGGTCTCTTGAAAACAGTTTGAAGGTACTTGGAGAAAAAGATCAAGATGTATAAAATGGAGATACCAAAGTTGAACAAATATAATTTCCCTGCATGGAAGAGTTTGATGAAATTGCATCTGGCTGGTATTGGTGATTCTGCTAAGCACTATGTTGAACATGATTATGTAGCCCCCACTGCACCTGCCACAACTGCACAATTAAGAGAAAAGCAGGAACACAATCAAGCAATGTTGGAGATTGCATCATCTCTGAACTGTCATGAGTTTGAAGACATAAAGAACTATACAAATGCAAAGAAGATGTGGGATTCCCTAGAAACCATCTATGGAGGTGATACAAATGTGCTAAGAGCCAAATCTAAAAGTTTAAGAGGTAAGTTTGATGAAATGAAGATGCAAGAAGGAGAAAATATAGTTCAATATTATGGTAGGATAAAGGAAGTTATAAATGCTATTAGAGGAGCTAAGGGAACCATTGATGATAATACCATTATGAGAAAGGTACTGAGAACACTAAGGGAACCATTGATGATAATACTAGTATGTAAGGAGGCACCATAAACCTAATCAAATCATAGGATAAAAGAATTCTGCAGTTATGACAAGAAGTAAGTTGAGAGACAGTACATGCTTGTTATGTGATTTTGAGCCTAAAACAGTAAAAGATGCCTTAGAAAATGAAGATTGGATACAAGCCATGAATGAAGAAATTGAAAAGATTTAGTAGAATAAGACTTGGACATTTGTACCTAGGATGAATGAAAAAAATGTAATTGGTACTAAGTGGGTATTCAGAAATAAGCTGAATGAACATGGAGAGGTAACAAGAAAAAAAGATAGACTGGTATGCAAGGGTTACGCACAAGAGGAAGGAATTTATTATGGAGAAACTTTTTCCCTAGTTGGAAGATTGGAAGAAGTAAGAATATTACTTGCATATGCAACCTACAAAGGTTTTAAAGTTTATCAAATCTATGTAAAGTCAACATTTCTAAATGGGATATTAGAAGAAGAAGTGTACATTGAACAAGCTGATGGATTTGTTGACCCAAGCAAGAAGAACATGGTTTGCAGACTACACAAGGCACTAAATGAACTGAAGTAAGCACCAAGAGCATGGTATGAGAGATTGCACAATTACTTGATAAAGATTGGATTTTCAAGAACCAATGACAATAACAATCTATATTTGAAGACAGAACAAAGCAAAGGTACTTTATTGGATGAAATTTTTGTTGATGACATTATATTTAGTGGATAAGATGTGTTATGCCAAGCATTTGCAAAGGAGATGCAAACTGAATTTGATATTTCTATGTTTGGTGAGATAATTTTTTTTATTGGATTACAAATATATCAGATGAAGAATGGTATCTATATTACTCAATCAAAATATGTCGAGATACTAAAAATTTTTGGAATAGAAGATTCAAAACCAGTGAGTACACCCATGGCTACTGGACAGAAGTTAACAAAAAATGATGATGCAAAAGAAGTGAATCAAACCCTTTATAGGTCAATTATTGGATTGATGCAATATGTTGTGTACAGTAGACCTGATATTGCACTGGCTGTTGGAATTGTTGCAAGATTTGTGCCAATCCCAAGGAAACTCATATGATGGCAGTAAAAAGAATTCTGAGATATTTGAAAGGAACATATGATTATGGTCTATATTACAAAAATAATGACAAGTTTGAACTTAGAGTCTATACTGATTTTGATTGGGATGGAAATTTGGATGATAGAAAAAGAACCACAGGTGGAGCATTTATTTTAGGAAAAAGATTTGTTTCATGGACAAGCAAGAAACATAATTGTACCTCACAATCTACAGCTGAAGCCGAGTATGTGGCAACAACAGTTAATTGTTCTAATGTTGTGTGGTTGAAAATACTACTGAAAGGTATAACATAAGAAATCACAGAACAATTTGTTATATATTTTGATAACACGAGTGCCATTAATATTTCTAAGAACCCTGTGATGCACTCTAAGACAAAGCATATAGCTATCAAGTATCATTACTTGAGGGAGCTAGTTCAAAAGAAGGAAGTGAGACTAAAATATGTGAATACTAAGGAATAGTTAGCAAACATATTTACAAAGGCACTACCCAAGGATTCTCATGAGTATCTGCGAGGTAAATTAGGGGTGATTCCCCTAACTAAGGATAATTAGTTCAGAATGGTACTGTTGCATCAAATGCTATATTTAGAATATTTGACACATTGATATACAGGCAGTCACACTTTAGGATGCTACCTAAAGCTGTGAAAAACAAACAAGGGCAAAAAAGAGGATCAATCATAAGCAAGATGACAAGAACAACATGATGAAAAGTTTAGAACAAACGAATCTGCATGATGAAGATGTCAACGTCTTTGACATTGTTTTCAAAGAGGGAGAGATTACTAAAATAAGATTACTGAAAAAAGAGATTAAGAGGGAGAGATTACTGAAAAAGAGATTAAGAGGGATAGATTACTGAAAAAGAGATTACTGAAAGAGGGAGTCTAGAGATGAACAAAAACAAAAATATTTCAGTGTGATTACAGACACAGAGGGAGAAATGTTTTACAAGATGAGAATCATAATGAAGCTAAAGACATTAATGATGATTTTTTCATATCAAGGAACATAGACATACTTTTTTGGATTGTATGGTAACTATCTTTTGTTTTATTGTTTAGTGTTTCCATCAATGCCAAAGAGGGAGATTGTTGGAAAGCTACAATGGAAACAATTATTGTTTTGTCATTGATGTCAAAACTTAACTGGTGAGACTATTGCTATCTATTTAAGTACCATATTTATTGATTGATGAAGAAGATTTGAAGGAAAGTATAACAAGAAGACCAATTGAAATGGTTGAGTTATGGGAAATCACAATGGTACTTGATCAGTTGGCACATTGGAAAAGTAATGTGTTGTTTATCTTGTGATGATAGTTTACTGAGAACAATTTATGCTGAGTAAAGTTTGTGATGACCGAGTGCCAGTAAATTGCCGAGGAAACTAGTGATGACCGAGCGGAAGAACACAGTGTTGGCCGAGCAATAGTATTTTGGTAATTATTGAGATTTGAGATCTCTGGCCGACATAGTTGAATTTATTGGGATATGTAAAGTTAATTGAGGATAAGCACGATTGGTCCACACTATTTAAATGCACAGGTAACCATAATTAATGCATGGATCAAAGATTTAATTTGTGATTGCTTTGGAGAAGTAAATTAAATGTAAAGATGGAAAGATCCATTGGATCTGACCTAACCTAAGATCTACGATCTTGATTTAGCAGAAAATATTTATTTAACCTAGATGAAGAGGTATACGATAACCTCAAGGGGTTATTCATGAAGAGTATGATGTGTGTGCAAGAGGATTGCATATTTAATTGACTGATTGGCATGATCTAGCAGAGAAGGCCGAGCAGAGAAGCAAAGAGTTGCAAGAGTGATTTCTTGATGGATTTCCAAGAAGATCTGAAGATTGAAATGAGAATGGAGGCCCCTCAGTGAATTAGAATTAGAGTTGAATTGGATCTGGATTTGCAAAGTAAGTTGTATGTATTATATCACACCTACTGATTAATTTCTAACCATTGTATCAGTCAAAATACTTTAACCAGGTTGACCTAACAGTCATTGTATAAATCCTTTGAGCAAGGTGACATTCAGGTGGAATGTTCCAAGTCCTCTAACAAGGCCACTCCTGATAGAGTCATTAAATCCTTTAACCAGGTCACATTTAGCAATGTGTTTTGTAACCTTTAATAGGTTTGGCTCCTAACAGAGCTCACTTCAGAAGAGTGAAAAATTGATAGCATGTTATTGGTGGTTTTTCCCAAATTAGGTTTCCACGTTAAATCATGGTGTCAACTTGTGTGAATATTTATTTTGTGTTTTACTGTTAATTTTCTACAAGCTGCTTAAATTTGAACAGTTAAACTACATATGTATGTTGTTGATTTATGCTATTGCTGCCGAGTAGATCTGAGTTGTTCAAAGTGGTATAAAGTTTAAATTGGTACATCTATACTTGAGGATAACTGATTCACCCCCCTTCTCAGTTATTCTGAATTCATTCTAACATAAAGGTGAACAAAACCCTAAAGACTAAAAAGCTAGGTTGCACATTAATAATTAATAAAAGAATTAATTATTAATGCACCTAAGAGAAAGATTAAGCACTAAAGAGTAATAAAACAACTTAACTAATTAAATCGACATGATTTAATTAATAAGAAAAATAATAATTACTCTAACACCCCCCTTAAGCTAAGCTTAGGGGGTAAGATAACCTAGCACAACTATGAAAGCAGAAAATGGGTCCCGACAACAAGGCCTAAATAGGTACCCAATACAAGGAAATCTATGTAAACTAGAGAAAAAGGAGAAAACCTAGTGGAAAAACCCCTCTCTAAAAAGAGATAGAAAATGCAGAAAAGAAATGGCTCAAGAGACTCTCTCAAAACCATAAGTACAACTAGCCCCTCATGAGAGAGGGATGAGACACCAAAGCCCCCCAGAATGATAGAATCCCTGTGGAAATGATCGTACCAATGGAACTCCAATGCAGAAGAAATAAAGGCACAAAACAAAAAGGAAATGCCTGAATGAGAGGTGAAACTGGAAGGCCTAATTGATGCTCAAAGGAGAATGCATGAGACTCCTGTAATGGAATCTCTAATGAAGTTGGGCCAATAGATGGACTGAATTTGTCATTTGGGAGGAGATGAAAGTCCTCAAATATGCCCTCAACAACTGGAGTAGGTGGCTCAGTGCAAGGAGCGACCATAACAGGTAATGCTGAAGAGGAATCATGTTGAATAGATGCAAAATCAATAGGAGGAGGAGGTGTAGAATCCACAAAATTGATCTCAGGAACAACACATAAGTTCAGGTGAACTGACTTCTCCTTAATAGGCACTCGTGAAGTAGGAGAGATATTATTCGACAATGGAGATGGTGGACCAAAATGAGAGAAGGAGTACAAGTAGGTAGCATGATCAAGTGTCCCTGTGGCAACAATATTTATTGTTGCACTATCTCTGATGTGCACTGAATCTGGAGTGAACTCAATTGTCTTCCCTGTCCCACTGTGAGTAATCTGATAGATAGAGAGAAGGTTAGAGGACAAGGATGGAACACATAGTACATCATGGAATGCACCAACATCAATGTCAATAGAACTCTTCCCACATATAGTCATAATAGTGCTAGTCCCCATCAATATGTGTGGGGTAGGAGAAGCCTCAAAAGATGAGAATAAACCCTAAGAAGATGTCATATGGTGTGAAGCATCTGAATCTAGTAGCCATCTAGAAGATGGAGCAATAGTAGATGCACATAATGCATGACCCTTTCCATTGTCCGACCCATCTGCCTGAGAAGATGATGAAGAAGACCAATGAGAAGAGGAAGAAGGAATATCAGTCTTTCTCTTGTGAAGAAGAGCTGTCAAATCAAAAATCTATTGGGCATATCCATCTACCTTCTTCTGAAAGCACTGACACTCATCATGATTGGGCTTATTACAATAAGCACACTTAGGTTTTTTTGTCTTTGATTTCCCCTTATTTGGAGGAGGTGGGCTAGAGGAATGCTGAGAAGAAGAATCCTTCCAAAAATCTGTGGTTGGTGATACCTATTTCTGCTCTGGCTTCTGTGAAGATGGATGAGCAACCAAAGCATGGATCATAGAGCTAGAAGTATCATTCAACTATTGAATCTTTGTCTACTCTCGAGTCAACTGATCATAGAAGGCCTCAAAGGAAGGCATATTGTGCCTAGGACCCAAAGCATCAATAATGGAATAGAAAGTGGAGGAGAAGATCTGGAACTATCCTCAAAGGTTTGAGAGTATCAGGAAGATACACTCATTATCTGATTTGGTCTTTCCACGTCCCTGTAAAAGTGAACGGAGAGCATTGAACTTCATCAAGAAGTCCTCAATGGTGGGAAAAATATTAGGAGACAATGATGTAAACTCTCTAACAAGCTATAGTTCCTGGAACTCATTCATTATACCAAACATATATGCAAACTTCCCCAGACGGCCCAAGGAGTGTGCAAATTATCCAAATGAAACATGAGACTGTTAGGGATATTTAGTCCAATTAAGTCCATGGCTTCATCCATCTTGTTCCTATACTGAAGAATCTGAAAAGGACACTGCAAAATAGGTTGGTTATCATCCAGACAGGACCATAAGCCCTGTGATATGAGAAATATCATCATGTGTGCTTTCCAAGTATGGTAGTTATGTGGCGTCAGCCGGTCAACTAAAGGGTCCAAAATTGAGAGAAAGAAGACAGAAGCAGAAGGGTCTTTCTGAAGTAAATGAAAAAAATGAAAATGCAACCCCCATAATGTAGTATACTATCCTCAATACACCAAAAAATAACTTAGAGAGCACAAAAAACAAGAAGATGATGACATTAAGTTTTTCCATTAGTATACTTAAGTGAAAAACATGATAAAGGTCATCGGTATAGGAATAACCGACGGATAGCACGCTGCATAACCAACAAGATGACAATGCTTGTCATAAAAATGCTAAGTATAGAATCACCCAATGAACACTGTCAAGTGTTGAATCGACGACAAAGCATAAAGGACATCACCGACGAAACAATTTTCAGTACATCACTGATGGATCCAAAATCACCAAACCGACGGTACAATTTTGTGAACATCGCTGACAAAGAAGAAAATGCAAGGAACCTGATGAATAGTTCAATATAGGGACACTGACGGAGAAGAAGACTGACAAAGGAAAGAATGAAAGAAAATTGACAGACTGACAGAGCAGCTTGACCATCATAACCGACAGTCAGTTACAGAACTTGCAAAAAGTGGATCTGACTTTCCACGTCAAATAAAACATTGTAACTCTATTTATAGGATTTTATTTTGTTTTAAAACATTACTTGAGGGTCAAGAAAGCATATTGTAAATGTTTTAAAGCATCCTAACGGATCTAAAACATAACTAACTAAAGATCAAGGTCAAGTTGTAAACCTTGGATCTAGAGTTAAACTTGAAAAGCGTGAATCAAGAATGGACCTAGAAACTAGTATATATATAGATGTTCAATAATTTGTAATAGGTAATGGGTTGATAAATTATTATAGCCATGGAGATCATCTAAGTAGAAGAAGTGAATTCATGCAAAGTTCAGAACAAATCATATCAGTTCTCAAGAACACAGACAAGGCTACCGACGAGCAGAGACAAGGTATCATTCAATCACTCAAGGTCATTACATATACATTGTAAACTTTATAGGATCTATTATTAGCAATTAGAGATTTCATATACTATCAGATCAACATTTATAATTTAGATTTCATTCTAACAAGTGCATCACATTAGAAATCCTTTTGTAGAAGGTGGACTTAACAGTTCTTGGTAAATCTCTTAATAGAGTGCACACCTAACGATGTTGCTACAGCTTCAAACAAAGTAGATCATAATAGGTCTCCACTCTAATACTCCTAACAGGGTAGATCATCAGAAGTGATAAAATTGTAAGCCTTAACCAACTCCCTTCTTATCTGCAGATAGTGAATTTTTATGGGTAGACATCCCCACCGCAGTTTTTGCTTCCTAACATGAGTTTTCTGCGATATCATATCTTGTGTTATGTGTTATTTACTTTCATGTATGTTTCTTGAATTTTTACACATGTAAAGAACTTATGTTATGATTTCACATACATAAAGAAAGATGAACAAATAGATAGGTGATTATACAAATCTGATGACACAAAGGTTAATGGGCCAATCACATAAAAAGTTTTAGAGGTACTAATTCACCCCTCCCCTCTCAGTACATCATTCCAGTAATTCCAACAATTGGTATCAGAGCTAAGTCTCTTTCTTGAAAATCTTAAAAACTTAAGAGAAAAGATCAAGACAATAGAAAAGTACAGACTTGACAAGACTTACAAATTCAAATTTACTATGAGCAGTACAAAGAGGCGAGAGTAAGCATGAGAAAGTTGCTTGATGAAAGAAAGATTATGACAACTAGGCTTAATAAAAAATATTATCAAGAAGGGAGATCCCAAATTACTTCAACTTAGCTGAATCCACAACAAACAAAGCATCAGACACATCAGTAGAAGAAATCACAAGTCTATAAGGGATCAATTGACATTTGATAGAGAAAATCAAGATGCTGCAAATCGGTCAAGAGACTTAGATGGTAAAAATGATTGATGTCATGAATGATTCAAGAAAAACTGAATCAGAGAGAACATTGGCTATTGATGATAGGAGGAAAATCACAGAGAAGCTACAAGAAAAAAGAATCAGAGATTCAAAGACTTACTGATCATCAACATGAGATTACCAATCAAATCATTCTTATGAGTCAAGAGGAAAACATATCAAATACTAAACTCATTGAAAGAATACAGTTCATTGGTGAGCTAAGAGAAGAGAATGAGAAGCTAAAGCATGAAGTCAGAATTTAGAATCAGCACAATGAATTAATCAAGAAATTTGAAGATAGCAATAAGAGAATGGATGATTTCCTTGACGGACAAAGAAGAGTCAACAACTACACAGGTATAGGGTACACTGATAATGGAGAATCATCTAATCAATTAGATAAAAGGAATGTTTATGCAACTCAAAGAACCAAGAAGCTATCATGCAATCACTATGGAAAACCAGGCCACGCCTCAAACATTTGCAGAAACAAAATGAAAGGTATTCCTCAATCACAATCTACTTTCATTGGTAATTGTTATAAATGTCACAAGAAAGGACACAAGGCACATGAATGCAAGTCCAAGGTGAAAAATCCAAAGAAGAAAAACTATATGGACAAGTATTGTCCTACTTGCAAAATAAATGGACATACACATCAGGAGTGCTGGAAAAAGAACAAGAAAGCATGGACACCAAAAGAACCTGATAGTGGCTACAAACCAACAAGAATCGGTAACTCATATGTTTGGGACTATAACACATGGGTAAACTACACAACATGTGGAAGGTATGGTCATATTTCTGCCAACTATATGAGAAAATGGACTAGAAGACCAAGAGGATGGACCAATCTAGGTATGACATGTTTACATTGTCATAAGGTTGGACATGTGGTAAAATATTGCAAAGACCGGCTGACAGACACAAGCACTTATCCCAATGGAAACACCATTGATGACATCAAGAAGATGAGAAACAAGATGTGGAGAAAAGCTACAAACATTGAAGGTGCTAGAATAATCAATGCAAATGATGACACCCCATCTAATGGATCTGGTGGCATCTCTATTCCCAACTAAATTGCACAATTAAGTATGGAACTGCATTATGACAAGTTATATTATGTATCAGTTCCATTACACATTGATCACATTGACAAAAGTAGCATTATTGAAGATGCACTATATTGTTACTTGTAATATTGTTGAAAAACAATTCCATTGGTTAATGGGTACAAAAGGCATCAATGAACACACACAATAAAGTTGATACTACTTACCAAAATGTATCAGGGATTACACAAAAGCCAAGTCACTAAGTGTAACTGACAAACATCGGTGATCTTTAAGCCGATAGAAGTTGTTGTCGCCATCTTACCGACAATCATCGGTGAAATCACCAAAGCTGCTAGCTATCCTAAAACTTTGCAGCTGCACCAACGATGTTATTTATGCCTCAAACAATGAACTCAGTCTTTGTATACCAACGAGTTATTGGGTATTAATGACAACTTAGGGCACAAAAGTTATAAAAGCGCGATGGAAGAACTCATTTTGCACCCGCAATTTTCAAGCAAGAAAGCAGAGCTAAGCAGAGCGATTGAAGAGAAGATTGAAGTGCAACCTCAACAAGATTCAAAGATGACTCAAAAGATTCACATCGATCACATAGATTCAGTAAGTAACTACAATCACCGACCGCACTGTTTGATTTACACAAAGCCCTAAATTTGAAAATACGATGGCATATACTTTAAGAATAACAAAGATGAAACATTGAGGAAGGATGAAGAAAAATAAAAAAGTGAAGAAGTTAAGAAAGATGATAGCATGAAGGAAAAGGAAGAAAAATCTGTTGAAACACCCAAGGCCAATGAAGAGACATCTTCACACAACCAATAGGTGGACTCTGAACAAAAGCAACAAGAAGCTTCATCTTCTCGACCTTCACCTACCAAATCAATCCAATCTCAAGGTCTAGAAATGGTAGTTCACCAATCTGTCTCCCAACCAAAGAAGAAGAAGAAGAAAGTAATGAAAAAAAACATCTTGGCTATAACACTTGATGAGGTAATTGAAATACCCAAGTGTGATGTATCTACTTTAGATACTGAAACACTTCAAAAGTTTGGAGTGATGTGTCAAAGAAAAGCTATACAAGACAAAATGAAAAAGGCACATACGAAAGCCCAAGCCCTTGAAAAATCTAGGGATATACTACATCAACTTGTTCCTGATACAAAATTTGAAGATGGCATATCAGTCATGGAGAAAATTGCAGTTCTTACCAACGCCATCACCACTCAAAGTGTAGATGTAGAGCAGGTAATGGAAGAACGGGCAGAGAAGAAGTATCAACACAAATTAGTTGAAAAGATCAGCCAAGAAGTGGTAGAAAACAAGGTAAAGCTCTCTAAATTAGGAAGTCAATTAGAACCTATGATTCATAAGCTATTACCTTAGTTCAAAAGATGTGCACAATTGAAAATTTCACCAAAGATAATAGTGAAAAGCTATCGTAACTAGATTTAGATCTGACAAAAAGTGCACAAAGTTTAACCTCTGATGAAAATGCAATAAATTTGCATCATGACAAGATCACAGAGGTAAAAAAGTTAAAACAAGAGATATGGGATGCAAAGACACAATTTTGAAATGAGGTTACCAAGCTGCAGGCTCACATCTTGCCAAACCTCACCACTCTGCAACAACACATTACAGATGCAAGGAATCTGATCTCAACCCCAGAGATGTCTATAGTAGACAACATCTACGATATGCATGTGAGGATATCACTTGAGCACATGGCTCTAGAAAATTTGAAGGAGAAATGGGAGAAGATGATGGAGGAAATCAAAGCCTCACACTCACATTTTTGAAAAGTCGTAAGTACCTTTGCCTTTATTATCAAAAAAGGAGGAATGAATAGTACATATGTACAATATACTACATTTGTAGAAAGAGAAAAAGATATGTATGTTGTATGTACAACATGAATATGTACACTATATCAAATATAAAAAAAAGGGAAGGCAATCATATGTACATAAACTTACACTTACCAACATATGCATAGGGGGAGTCATTTCATGACTAAAAGAAAAATGACTAAGGATGAAGTATACACAGGTGTACATACTAATACATTAAGTATGTTTCACATATCAATTTTTGATACTAATGTCAAAGGGGGAGATTGATGACATTAAGTTTTGCCATTAGTATACTTAAGTAAAAAACATGATAAAGTTCATCGGTATAGGCATAACCGATGGATATCACACTGCATAATTGACGAGATGACAATGCTTGTCATAAAAATGATAATTATAGAATTTCCTGATGAACACTGTCAAGTGTTGAACCGATGAAAAAGCATAAAGGACATCACCGATGAAATAGTTTTTAGTACATCATTAACGGATCCAAAATCACCAAACCAACAGTACAATTTTGTGAACATCGCCGAAAGAGCAGAAAAGGAAAGGAACCCGACAAGAAATTCAATATAGGGACACCGACAGAGAAGAAGACTGATAGAACAAAGAATGAAAGAAAAATGATAGACTGATAGAGCAACCCGACCATCAGAACCGACAGTTAGTTACAGAACCCGCAAAAAGTGGATCTGACTTTCCACGTCAGATAAAACATTGTAACTCTATTTACAGGATTTTAATTTGTTTTAAAACATTACTTGAGGGTCAAGTAAGCATATTGTAAATATTTTAAAGCATCCTAATAGATCTAAAACATAACTAACTAAAGATCAAGGTCAAGTTGTAAACCTTGGATCTAGAGTTAAACTTGAAAAGCGTGAATCAAGAATGGACCTAGAAACTAGTATATATAGATGTTCAATCATTTGTAA
>MU225851.1:2405562-2473495 GCA_018584345.1 Thuja plicata
AAAGATCAAGGTCAAGTTGTAAACCTTGGATCTAGAGTTAAACTTGAAAAGCGTGAATCAAGAATGGACCTAGAAACTAGTATATATAGATGTTCAATCATTTGTAATAGGTAATGAGTTGATAAATTATTGTAGCCATGGAGAGAATCTAAGTAGAAGAAGTGAATTCATGCAAAGTTCAGAAACAAATCATATCAGTTCTCAAAAACACAGACAAGGCTATCGACGAGCAAAGACAAGGTATCATTCAATCACTCAAGGTCATTACATATACATTGTAAGCTTTATAGGATCTGTTATTAGCAATTAGAGATTGCATATACTATCAGATCAACATTTATCATGTATATTGCATTCTAACAAGTGCATCACATCAGAAATATTTTTGTAGAAGGTGGACTTAACAGTTCTTGATAAATCTCTTAACAGAGTGCACACCTAACGGTGTTGCTAAAGCTTCAAACAAAGTAGATCCTAACAGGTCTCCACTCTAATACTCCTAACATGGTAGATAATCATAAGTGATCAAATTGTAAGCCTTAACTGAATCCCTTCTTATCTGCAGATAGTGAATTTTTGTGGGTAGACATCCCCACCATAGTTTTTACTTCCTAAGAGGAGTTTTCTGTGATATTATATCTTGTGTTATGTGTTATTTACTTTCATGTATGTTTCTTGAATGTTTATACATGTAAAGAACTTATGTTATGATTTCACATACATAAAGAAAGATGAACAGATAGATAGGTGAATATACAAATCTGATGACACAAAGGTTAATGGGCCAATCACATAAAAAGTTTTAGAGGTACTGATTCACCCCTCCCCTCTCAGTACATCATTCCAGTAATTCCAATAGAAGAAAACCTGGTGACCTAATCTAGTGAGGAGGGAAATGTAAGCCACTACTTTGACACTGAAAAAAGGTACTCAAATGGTCTAATTTGTAGACAAAACTTGCATGCTGGTGTCCCTCTCAGAAGTAGCTTTTTGATGATATGTTGTTTGCTGAAAAATGACATTGTATGCTCAAGTTATGAGAAAAATACTGACAGGAGGTCAGAAAGTAAAGCTCATTGGAAAAAACCAGTCACTGCAAAAAAATTGACGTCCAAATGGTCGTCGCTTGTCCACGGAAAAAAAATTGACGGCCGTATGACTGTCACTAGGACATCGCTGACATCAGCATGACGTCATGCCAGAAAAAAATAACGGTCGGCAGAAAAAAGTCTAACGTCAGAAAGGTGATGTCAACCTGCTGCAGCAGATGGTGGCACGCAGGTGGCAGCCCGGTGGTGTGAGGCTAGCGAGCCGGTGGTTCTTGGGCAATGCAGAGGCCGCGGTGGCTCAGCGGCGGTGCGCGGTGCTGCGCTTTGGCCTGCTTTTAAAAAACTCAAATTTTGGAGTTTTTTTATTTTTATTTTTATTTTAAAATTTATTTATTTATTTTTTTTATAAATTTATTTAAATTTTGCCTCGATAAACATGCTTGGAGGCCAATTTTTTTTCCAAAAATATAGGTTTTTGGGTCTTCTAAGCGCGATGGTGAGGTCCGTTTGGGCCCAAAGTGCTCCAAAAAAACCTTCACCCCCAGATTGAAGACAAAACCTGAAAAAGATGATATTTTTTTCCTTCAAACACTCCAAAATAGGCAGCAGTAGAGGGGCTTTGATACCTTGAAGGATCGGATAACACCCAAGAACAACTGCATGCAAGTACCTGTTATAGGAAAGAAGGAAAAGAAGGAAAAAATAGAAGAACTCAAACGCTTAGAGAAACTTGAAAGAGAAGAGAGAAAACGTATTCTAAATTAATGAAAGAAGAATTACAAGGTTCAACCTATAAAGGTGAACAAAACCCTCAAGAATAAAAAGCTAGGTTACAAATTAATAATTCATAAAAGAATTAATTATTAATGCACCTAAGAGAAAGCTTAAGCACTAAAGAGTAATAACACAACTTAACTAATTAAATCAACATGATTTAATTAATAAGAAAAATAATAATTACTCTAACACAGGGATCCCCTTGATGAAATAGAAAAGATTATCCACCGAGGCAGAAATGTGGAAATGCAACCCTTCCTACTGAACATTAATGAAAGGAAACTGACGTGTCATCGGAAGTGGGCATGGCTGGGGAGGGAATTCCTACAAAAGTGGTTTCTCCTTGACGATGAGGTGGAGATGGACTACACCCGGCTCGAAGAATTCTTGGAGATTATCCTCTCCAAATTATTCTTCTTAGATGGGGTTGGAGAGGAAGACCCTTAGTGTTCATAAATGGAGGGTTTCCATAGTTCGTGTTATTTTATTTTATTTTTTTCTTATATGACCGACCAAGTTACCAAGCATTACCAGTGCCCTTGTGACAAGAAAAATTTGTAACTGTATTACTTCCTATTCATACTATTTTGTAGGGGTTAGGGGATCGACTATAGTCTATATAGTATATTAGTGATGTAAATTTTTGAAATAATTAATGAAAATTTTTCTCTTCGACTTCGACCAATTAAAATTCATTTTACCTTTCCAGTTTACTCTTAATGAATGTTAAAAATTTGGTTTACTCTTAATGAATGATAATAAATTGCCTGTTTAATTTTGTTTAAATGTATAAATGCATAATTATTATAATTTTTGACCCTTTTCTGTAATTCTTTGCATTTGTTAACAACTTAACAGATATTTTTTTTATCATTTTCTATAATTCTTAGCACATGTGAGCAAAGATCAAAGGTTTGAGGAGTATTTTAGGCCGAATGTGGGAATGATAGCCATATTTTTCTATCTTCCTTCGCAAACAAGACACGTATCAGTGTGTGAGATAATAGATAGTCAATATCGATGTGTGATATGAACCAAACAAATGTTTAATGTATGTGTGTGATTTATTTAACATTAATAACTTAACTTTTGCATGTGTTATCTCATGTGTGCGACTGTGGAATTGTAAAAGTTTAAAGTATTCAGTTATTCTTTACAGTAAAACTAAAGTCTAAAATTAGTATTTCCATTTTTAATAGTTTAATTATTTTTTAGTAATTAATTCATATCAATGTCATCAAATTAAACATTAAATATAAAAAAAATGTGGTCTATATTGATAAATTATATGCCAAATTTGCCAATGTGTCATATCGATGTGTGATAATGTAATTTTGACTATAACACAAATAGAAACAATTGAACTCAATTTAATGCTAAATTCTGAGTTAAACATTACCCAAAATATAATTAATTTTTAAATATTTAATTTAATTTAAATTTAATAAATGTAATGACAGTGATTGCCAACTACTGTTGGATGAGCACAGATCGACGATGTACGGTGAATTTTGGGCCGAAAGGGAAAAGAAACCCCATTTTTTCAAACCTATTCCTGAATCATGACATGTGTCCACTCACACGGTTGGTGTCATTCGATGATGACGTGTGAGGTGACTAGGAAACTACTAGTATTGACAAGCCAAAAGTTAATGGGACCCACAACACCTGATAGTGACTACCAATGATCGTTGGATGAGCATAGATAAATGGATGAAGGTGTATTTCAGGCTGAAAGGGAAAATAAACCTCATTTTTGCAAACCTATTCCAGAATCATGACAATGTCCACTCACACGATCAGTTTCATTCAATGATGACGTGAGAGGTGACTAGGTACTGACAAGCCATAAGTTAATGGGACTCACGAGACCTTATACTGACTACCAATGACTGTTGGATGAGCTTAGATCAACGAATGAAGGTGTATTTTGGGCCGATTTGGGGAATGATCACCTCTTTTTGCAAATTTCCCCCAGAAACAAGGCACGTTTCATGAACTAACCCTCAACTAAGTATAATTAAAATCTAAATTGGAGTAAACTGTATAACTAAACATTTAATAAATCTAATAACTAAGCAATAAGGTCAATTTTGGGTCTTCGGATGAAGTTGTAATTTTAAATGATTAAGTGACACGTGTCCTAGTGGCATCATATATCTTTCTTCATAAAGAAGCAATAAAAGTTAACGTGAGTCACGTTTGATGATTCAATACTCACGAATGTACAATTTTTGCCCTTTAGGTTTTGAATCTAAGTTTTTCATTTCTAGTTCTAAGTAGTATTATAGATTCAAAAATGGGTTATGGCTTCTAGGTTGAGGATTGAGGATTGAAACAAATCCTCTCATCTCTTTTCCCATTCATATTTTGCAAAAATTGAAATAACGGGTAAAATCCTGAACACCTACGTCCCGTGTTTTAAAATTTTCAAGTCTCGCGGTTTATTATTTAGCTTGTAGAACTAGAATTAGGGTTTAATTTGAATCACCCTTGTAAATTGTAGCTATGTAGAATTATTTTAATTGTAGTTGTGTAGTAAATAGTAATACTACAATGGGCAAAAAAAATCCCAATTTTACAAGTAAAAGGCAAAGATAGGAAACATAGATAATAGACTTCCATAAACTGGTTAAAACACCAGGTTTCACTAATGAATTACATGATATTTATGATCTTGATATCTATAGAAATAAGGGAATCATGGAAATTAGATTTGCACTTGAAAATAAGTGGAAATATCCAATGAAGGATTCAAAATTTTATCCATTTAACAACATGGTAAAGGCAAAGACAAATAAAATTACAGTGTGGGTTGCTGGGTTAGCACGCATTATGTTACCTCAAGAATTTCCCTCGTCCAAAAATTATCACGGTCTGTGCCAAAAAAAATGATGAAATTGGAAAAGAAATTGTCAATAAAAATACTTAGGAGGAAATTTTGTCGATAACCAAGACTAAATTTTCTAGTATTTTGGACCTAGGGTTTGAAGCACAAAACTCAAACATGCACATTAACCTGGGAAAGCTCATAGAGAATTATGAAAAAATAGATGCAATATAGGAAGATTCATATATCAGAGGAATAACAAGAAGTTCTAGTCTGGATCTAGATCATAAGCCTCCTTATGATTATGATATTTTTGTGCAAAGGGTTCAGGATGGTATTTCCTTGCTAGCATTTTGTTTCGAATTGGATAGTAACAAAGAAGTGGGTGCCGACATTCTTGAAATGATTTTTCATATTCACTATGAAAAAGAACCAGTAAAATATAATTTTATTGAGCACATTGTTCATTGCATGCAAGAACAATTACTAATGATTAAAAGAGGTTCACGAAAGACATTTAGATTCACAACCTACTTATTTTAACTTCTTTTAGAAAAGCATCGTGCAATATTTCAGACAAACAAGCTTCAAATTTAGGTCCAAAATACAATATATGAATGGACACCTAAGATAGGGATGAGTGATAACAGAAGGAACTATAACAATTTTGTAGAATTATTTTTGGCACCAATGTATCATAAAATTATAGGCACTCCAATGCCTAGATTGCTTGTGTCTTGTAGAGACTGCATTCAACTTGGAAGTGAAATACAATTGGGTGACTGGTGCTTCATGGAAGAATGCACTGTGTTAAGGTTTTACGGTTCAGTGGTAGAACTCTACAAACTTCCAATACATGTGACAGAGAGGGAATTTTCATTGGAATATGTATAGAATATGGAGAGCAAAGATGTAGTGTTTAATGGTCAGTAAAATAAAATGATACTTCCTTCCTTGCCTTTCTCATTTGGAGTGTTCACATTTGAGAGAAGAGGATTCAAAGTGGCACACGATTGTTTTACAATTTTTTGTTTTTCTGTTGATATCCATTGGCAGTATAATCCACTCAACATAATTTGAACAAATCTTATAGAGAATGGGAACTCCTCAAGAAAATGTCAACATGAGAGTATGCCATTGATAGAAAATTTTAAAAACATGGAGTCCTAGGATGAGGTCAAAAAAGAGATAGAGAAATAGGTCACTGAAAATAATATTTCAATACAAGAATTGCCATCACAAATTATGGCATTGCACAAACAGAAAGGAAAAGTGCAACAAAGGGCATCTACAATTTCCACCAAAAATCTGCTCAACCATCTAGAAAAGTGATTCCAAAAGACATAGTGGGTTAATGTAAACATGGTAATTGGACTGAAACCAAAATTTTTATTTTTGGGAAATGAGGAAGAATCTCAACGAGCCAAATACCTATGTAGATCTTTATGAAGTGGAAGAGGATTAAATATTTAATGATTTATGGAATGAGGAGCATCCAGATGAATCATATCACAGCGATGATGATTGTCAAGATAATGAGTATGAGAGAGATTCTATGAATCCCACATCCAATGATGTATATTCAATTGTTACTGGAGTCAATGTGTCCACAAAAGAAAAATATAACAAAGGGGAAGATATTATAGAAAAAAAGGGTTTTCTAGGTTGGGGTGGTCTAGGTCCCACAAGATAAGGACCTTGGTTTCCACTTGACACACCCGCTCTACCAAAATGTGGTGGGACACCAATCCTTGGAGGTTCATCAGAAAAAGGTACCACTCAGTCTGATACCCTTGCACCTTCATTTTTTGTCAGCTTCAAATCCATTTCCACCTTTTCCAAGCACTCAGATTCAATCTGAATCAACTGTCACTCCCACTGGTGGGGATGGCATGGGTAGTGCTAGTGGTCCAAAAAGGACATTACATCTGGACATGAAATCAGTGGATCTCAGAGATCAAGGAAATGTAAAGACAAAAGGTTATGACAACAATGCCAATGGTGTCTATGACTATGAGTCTAACAATTGAAACACCTTTAGGACATAACCCTCTGAATAGTCCAAAAAATCCACTTGCAATGGGTTAGGGTGTTATTATTGGTAATCCTCATGGTGTAATTATAAGAACCACAAGTGGAAGCTCATACATCATTGCAAGTTCTATTTAACCTTTCAAACATTCAATTGTGTCAGGAAACCCTAATTTTCATTTCAATGATTTTGTAACTAACTTTGAAGAAACCAAAAATAGGAATAGACAAAATACTAAGACATTGAAGAGGGATGCAGTTGTTGCAGCTTGTGATGCAGAATTTGCATAGAATAGGTTATTTCCCACATGTGACCTAAACAAAGAAATGATGGAGTTCATGGTTGTTATGCCCCCAGCTAGAGATAATAATCCATTAGAGAGTCAGTTAGATCCATCTGAATTTCACATTAGCACCCTCCAAATGGATTTATCAAAAATTAAAAATGTGGACAAGATAAATGTCTCGAAATGACCAACCAAGTGGTCTACAGTTCAGTGATGAAGTTGGAGAGAGAAAAAGGAAAGCTTCTGGGAAGAAGAGAAAAGTTACAGGAAGACCTAGCAATTCAAAAGGCAAAGGAGAAAGAAGTAGATAATAGGTGCAAAGAATTATAGAAAATGATAAAAAATTCTTCCTCTAAAGAAGCAATTGAAAAACAAGAACATATGGACGCAGAACTAAAAATTTTGAGGGAAAAATTGGAAGAGAGCAATAAAAAAGTTGAGGATGAAAAAGCCTCTTCAGGACGTTTATACAAAAGTGTGGATAATAAGACACATGAGAACAATAACTTAAATACAGAATTAGAGAATGAGAGGGTAAATTAAAAATAGTGGGAAGAGAAAATAGAGGAAATAAGAAAACAAAGTGAACACCAGTTGTCAGAATTGAGAGAAGAGCTAAAGAAGGAAAATAATACAATTAAAACTTACGAAAATAGCTTGAATGAAAAAGTAAAAAATACAGTCAAGAAAATAAAACAAGACATTTGTGATAGAATAAAGGTGACTGGTGATACTTTGTGTGATTGGTTTGAATTGAATGAAAGTCTTGGAGATGTTTTTGGGAAGCTCAAAGAGCACATTGAGAAGAAAAAAAATCTCAGAGAGAGAATATTGCAAAACAAATTTTGCAACAAATAAACACAACCAGTGATAGGTATTAGGCAAGAAAGGGAATTAATGATCGCATTTGTGAAAAAATAAAGGCAAAATTTATCTTTCAAAAATGTCAAAAACTAAGGGAAGGCGAGGAAATTATGGCAGTATATGGGAGCAGTCTCTCTAAGATGCATAAAAAAATAACCAAAATGATAAGTCTTGGTTTACTGAATCCTAGTCTTGGTCCTAGTAACTTATCAATGAAATTCATTGGAAAAGAAGCTTACAAAAAATGTTGGAGGATAGGATGATGTCTAATTTAGGCAAGCTTCCTCAGGACACAACTCATGAAGGCATTGAAAATTGCATCAGTCCATTGAAAAATTTGAATGTAGTATTGGATGGATCATTGCTTTCAAGTCACTCTTCCAAGTATGGATGGTTGATGAGGTTGCAAGTCATTTACTATAACTTGAAAAAATTTGACGTTCCAAACGACGCAGAATGGAACATACTAAAAAAATTGGCAGAATCATCACATCAATCATAGTATGTGAAAGCACTTTCAATCATATCTATATTTTATTTCTAATGGCTTGAATTGAGTTTAAAGTTTGAACTATGTTTTCTGAATAGGATTAATGTAGCAGATCAGATGCTATTGCTAATTTACTAAATTGGCTTGTCAAATTCAAAAATGTATAGTTGTAGAGATGTTGTACTTGTCTTATTGATTTTGTTTTTAAGACTTCACATGAGGAAAATCGACCTGAAGCTATTATTGCTCCCTTGTTTCAATAAAAGGGAATTCAGGGTCATTTTCTAAGGGCATTGTACTATTGAGTCATTGAATTTTACAAACATAATCACATAGAGTTGTGTACTTACTACTATTAATGAATGAATTGTTACATTGTATCATATTTGTAAATAAATTAATGAGAATCTCTATGAATTGTATCATATGAATTGTTATATTTAAAAAAAAAATGAAAATCTTCAAGAATTGTACCATATGAGCTGAATAATGCAAATGAAAACCATTATTAATTGTAGAGATGATGACATTATCAATCACATTCATGTTTTTGATATTGGAATATGCTACTATGCATGATTGATGATGAGATACAGACATTGACATTAGACTACAACAATGAGTTTAATAAATACCTAGGACATGCTACTTCGACAACGATTCAATTTGCCACATCATCTCATTATCAGGATCCTCGGATTCATTGCCATCAACATCATAGCTTCCTTCATTCTTCACTATGTTTTCTTCACTCTGCATACCTCCTCTTAACTGAAGTTCAACACCACCAGTACCAATACCAGTACTAGTACACGAGTCACTGACACCATTGTCTCTAAAATTCCCACTTTGGTTTGAAATGTTTCTCAACCCTCTTCTTTGAAATTTCTTCCTCCATAATTCCAGTGCCCTATCATAAGGAAAAATATTGACATCATACCTGGATGTATAGAGCCTCAAGAAATTTTGTAAATTCTTGTCTAGTTTGTTTCTTAGCTTTGACTTTAGGAACCCCAAAGTAATAAAAACTCTCTCATCCTCCACTGACTCCAATATCATGGTCATACATAAATCAACAAGCTTGAAATTTTTTGATATTGAATCAATCAACATTTTTCTCTGAACTAGAGTTTTTCAAAGCCTTGTTACCGATCCATCTTCATGGGGGTTCCGCATAATATTATATTGTTCCCTCATTGTCTATGAAAAATGGCTTGATTTCTCTCTCAAACTAGATTCATCTAAAATTCCATTAGAATTACTCCATTGAACTCTTTGGTTTTGCAATAATGATCTATCAAAGTTAGTAGCTTAGTTAAAAAATATTTCAAATTGTTGATACTCCAATATCGAGGAAACAAAATGGCCATGGATTCAAGTAGTTTGATTGGAGGGAATCTTTCTCTAATCTATGAGGAAAGATCATAGGCAATGTGCTTCACAGAAGCAGTTACAAAATCAACGATCTTGGTAAAGTCTTCACTTTTGACACTTGATATTCGCTTCCTGGGGTTCTTTCTTGGTTCCTTGGACTCAAACCTAGAAAAGTAGTGCATTGGTATCTCAAATCCACTTTTACTTCTTCACATAACTCCCTATTTGCCCCAATTTTTAAAAAGTTATCAGGATTGTCCAAATCTATGATTTTGAGCCAACTGGAAAATTTTACATCATCACATGATCAATAAAGATTATCGAATGTCATGCATGTCAATTTACGTAGTGCAGAATACTATGCAATATACATAGCTCTTTGCTAGGACTTATTCATTATATTTCTCATTTCCTCCAGCATAGGGAGAAGACTTGCTAACATTAAGAGTGTCTCTACATTACTTAACCATCGTAGCAGCTTAGGAAATTTTGGTTACCCTGTATCTTCACGAATTGAGTTCATTGGACCAAGAAATGATTTATATTCTGAAAAAAATTGATGCGTTGGTCCATCCAAAGAGATCCATCTGGTATCATTATCCTTATGAATCTTGTTCCCGTCGGTTATCCCTTCAGAAAAGTGTTGAAATTCCTTGAATCATTTTGGACTTTGATAGAAGTATTGGTAGATCTCTTTGATTAAAATTTCAATTTTTTATACTAGAGCATGCTTGCTGACAACTCCGAAAGCTAGATTCATTCTATGGGCCATGCAATTAATGGAAGTAACGTAGGGTGCACAAGAAGTTTGTATATTTGTGCGAAGACCGCCCTTGTGGCCTTGCATTACTAAAGATCCATCTGCTCCAACACACACCAAATTTTTGGCAATCGTCATGTCATCTATACCTCTATATTTAATTAGCAAACTCTTTACTAGTTCAAATAAATTTTCCATTATCGCATTATCCTTCATTTTAGAAACAGTTAGTAGATGAGGTTGGAGGTCAAAATTGTGTACAGTATAAACATACATGCATACCTAGGAAGTATTATCTACTACTGTAACTTCATCTAAAGATAGTGCAATTAAGTTCTACTCTTTAATTTTTACCTTTAGATCCTCTTTTTCAATCTTGGCAAGACAACTTGCCCATTCCCATCCACTGTTTACTGACCAGTGACTGTTAGGATAGTTACAAAATTTCATAAAGTTTATTAAATCACTCAATGATGGGTAGTTTATCATAGGACACCCTTTGCTCAAAATATAAAAGAAAACACTTAACTAAACAACTTTTCCCATTTGTTCTACTTCCATTTCTTTTCCAAAAAAAGCTTCAATAGAACCTTTAACTTCAGCAGGGTTCATCTGTATATTATACTAAAATTCAAATAATTTTGCATTCCTAACATGCTGAGATTCCTCCTTTGTTTTCCATCTTATCACTAATTTTTCAACTCCATCTATGGTTTTATTTTTGTAGACTTTACCCATATGCTTCTCTATGGTGTTAATTATTAGCTGCAACCTCTTTTCCTTCTTATTTATCTTGGTGTAAATATTACATCTACATTCAATCAAAGGCTCACATACAATTGTATTGTCCACTGGTTCAATGAATGGATACTTTGACACCCATTCTATTTAAAAATTCCTCGACAGATCCTACATCCGATCTTTTTTTGATTCTCTATACTTTTTTGAATTGTATTTTATTTTCTTCTTCCCTGCACCATCATCATCTATGGCCAGAAATGTTTCCAATACGAAAGAACGATGATAATTTTCTACATTTTTCTGGCATGAGTGGCCTCTCTTGGCTTTCCCCACATGTAGGAGGCTTACCCTTATTATTTTTCGACATATCCAACGAAATAAAGGTTGCCAAAACAAATGTTAACTTGTTGAAGAAGTGAAAATATGATTCATTGGCTATAAAATATATAAATATGATTCATTGGCTATAAAATCATGTTTTTAGGTCTCCCTGGTGACCACAACACTAACCACTAAGTACTAACTAGTCCCCACTAAATAATAATGAACTCAAAATTACAGAGTCGCAGACAGATAGAGGTGAAATCAGGAATCATAATAATAATCACTTGCCTTTTCTTCAATTGCTAACGCCAATGCACTCAACAGTCTGAAACTTTTCTATTGATCAAATAGAGATATCAGAACCAACTGAACCAAATTGTGTACAATAACCTTGATCTATGAATGCATTTATAACAATCCTTTTTGGTGAATTCGGAGGGAGGTATTAGGTATACAAATATTTGGTGAAGCTTGCATAATTATAACATATCTTATGTTATTTCCGAGGTGATTATGGGTTGTCTAATAAATTTCTACGATTAATAAAGTTGGCAAAAATGCATCAGTTTGAGACACGTATCCACAAAATGCCAGGTGAATTTGGGGCCGCCTATAAATATATTTGTATAAAAACATTGGCGAATATAGGCCGTTGATTTAGGGGCACTTTGAAATTATAGGAAATTTTTAAAAATTTACCATGTCCAAAAAATATATTCGATTGGTGATATTGTATAATAAATGTAGAAAATTAATTAAACATATGGTTGATGGGCCTGGGAATTTGACCCAATATTTATAAAGTTCGGGTGATTGGGCCAACCTGATATACACAATATATTCAGCAAATCCTTGGTTGTTGATGTTTGAAATTTGACAAATGGTGAATAATCGCCACTAAAATTATCGTTTCCCACAAATGAAAATAATCTTATGAAGTATGCTCAGTTAAAAGCCAATCTTGTTAAAGATTACAATGCACATTGTTATATGTGACCCTGTTAGGGGATTTACCTCAAACCTGTTAAGATATTCACCATGTTAGGAGCGGCCTAGCTAGAGGGCTTTGAACACTTTTTTAGAATGTAACATTTCTCAAGGATTTACAATAAGATTGTTAAGTCCACTTGATTAAAAGATTTCTCTGTTACAAATGTAAATAAGAAATAGTATATAATTTGATCTGTAAAATTATAACTACCTCTTGCTTGATCAGATCCCTTATGCATTCTCTGACTATTGGCATCAACACTTCATCAATATTTTCTTTAGACTCATATTTACACCTCTTTTCTCTTCACTACTTCACTCGACAACACTTCAACTTGTCATCCCTTTTGTTATTCAAATTCATCCTTTAAATAGACTTTGTCTTTTGCCTCTAAATCTCCTTGTTTAGGTTTTCCTTCAATCACTCTCACCCGTCATATCAAATTTTTGAATTGATTCACTTAATTTAATATTTGGTGAACCGCTTCAGCATCACCTCGAAACTCACACTTTTATTGGAAGTAAAACCATCACCTTTGCCTCTTAATCTATACTATAGATCTTTACCTTGAATTTTCCTGAGCGTAGATCTTGTAACTAACTTATTCTTCATCCTTGGAATCTTCCAGATTAGTGTGGATTACCATTAAATCTATTCTTATCCTTATTTATAAAAACTATACTACTCATTAACTAATATGCACTACTCAGTGCCTCAATGTTTCAGTGTCTTGACTAACTTACACAACCCTTTACCGACAGACTTCTTTATGCTCAGTAACATAACTATTTAGCTTACCAACTTGCCCAATCTTCTTTATGGACTTGATAAAGTAGAAGACAATTATCTCAATAGTACCTTATCATTGTCTGATCTTTATTAAGTGCCCAATTAAATCAACTCTCAAAGATATGGCAATTCAATATGAACCATAAATCAATTGCTTGACATCAATGACAAAATAAAAATTGATCTAATCCTTTCTACAATATTGTATACCTCTGATCTTGGTCTTCATCATCATCTCCATCAGTTGAGTAACAACATGAAGTACATACATAAGTACATTAAGATATAAAGCAGACACATGAATATATGTAAGTCATGAAACAAGAATATACACTTAAGGCATAAATCCTACACATGAATACATACACACAAACGTATTTACATACTAACAATGAACAATTAACACACAATAAACAAATTGGATTGAATATCAAGTTTCATATATATCAAAATGAACAATAATCATGTACATATCAAAAATCGGTATACATGCCAAATCAATAATAGAGTTACAAAAATGTGGCATCGACTATGTCAAGGTCAATTTATACAATACAAATGTCGAATATATGCAAAAATTGGTCATTCAATGACCAAAATTAGATCAATATGTCTCTATCAATATCTATGAATGTGATGGATTATCAAAATTGAGCCTCTTCAAAGAAGTATGTGGCTCACTAGGTGTCTGCACAAGAACAACTCAAATGCTAAATCAGATATCTTTTCTCAAAATAACTAAATACTGGATTGTAATTTGTTGGTAGTTAAATTGTTGATTACCTCATTTGTTTCTTCTACACTTGGGTTGCTTCCTAAAGCTGATGGGACCCTTGTTGGGCGAGTTGGAATTCTAACAAAATGTAAAGGCTGAGGATCTATGGGAAGTTGTGAAGGGGGTTGTAACAGGTAAAACAACATTAATACAAGTTAATAACATATATGTCAAAAAATAATAAATAACTAAAATTGCTTGGACTAAAAAACAAATCCATACCAAAGGCTCAGATGGATCTCCTATGCTCGTAGGATGAAAATTCACTAATGAATCAGTTACAATCATTTCCTATATGGTAAGTGATAAAGATATTATATTCAGACAAGAAGGAAGTAGGGTTTTCAAACAAACAAGAAAGAAATCTGAAAGGAGTTTCAACTCTGTCGTGCACTTAGTAAAAATGAGTTTAGAAGACAATCATACATCTTCCCTTTGTTGTGTTGGAACCCATCTTTGACGAGTAGGACTTCTAATGAAATGGAATGATAGAGCATCAGTGGGAAGATTCAAAGGGAGTTGTAATAGGTAAAAGACAATTAACACAAGTTAATAACCCAAATTTGTTGACAAACACTAAAAAAATAAAAATGCATGTATTAATATCTAAACACATATGTTTAACATGTATATAGAAAAATGCATACTGGAACCTCAGATGGCTCTCCTGTACTCTTAGGAGGCATCATCGTTGATGAGGCAGCTATGAACATTTCCTGTATGAAAAATCATAACATATGTCATAGTCATAGAGGAAGGATTTCTAAGAGATTTAGAAAAAAAAAAAGAATGCAATTGAAAGTAAATATAAATATGTTACCTCTTCCCTCCACTGAACATCAGCGACAACAGGTGCATTCATTAATTCTATAAAACCCAAATTTTTCTATATATAATAAAAATAAGTTAGGTGCATTAATCAATATAGACTACAAGTACATGTTTAATCATAATACTTTCAACAAATAAACTAAAATTCTACTAAATTACCTTTTTTTTTGGGTGTCCTCGAGGATTTCTTTCTCTATCCTGGTGTCCTTGAGTTAGGTGGGGTACCCTAGAAAAAACAAAATTAACATAAGAGAAATGAATATGATACCGCATGGGTTCAATTCAAACTGTAAAACAAAATATGTGCAAAATATTATACCACAAAGCTCTGCAGGCCAAAGTCAATGGAAGAAAGCGTGATATCATCAACTTCATAAATCTAAGTAGCTGACAACCCCTATGAAACACCAAATAAATATAGATATATTAACAAAATATATTTTAAAACCAATGTATTATTCTATTTTTATGAATACTTAAAACAATTTACTTCATGTGTCGAAACTACTCGTGCACGTCTACTTGATTGAACACTGCATGGTGTGCTCATATCACCTGTTGCACCTTGAAATGCATATTATTCATGTATCAATTTAAATTATTCTATAAATAAAAATTTATTTACTTTTATAAGACTTAGGTGATTAATTAATAACATGTAAAAACACAAATAAACAAACCCGTGTTTGCTATTGAGAAAACACCATCATCATCAATTCATCTGTGAGGCCCACATCATGACAGTGAATTTATGGCATCTACTCCCGCAATGTGTATAGTAATGGGATATTGAACCATCCTCATCCATGTCAGTATCTACCCCAACACATATACCCTCACAACTGGGGCACATATGCTCAATAGGTTGGCCTGAGCCAAATGGTGCATCTAATGACGATGTAGGTGGTGCAAGTATTGATCCACCCTCTAATCTGACCAACTCTATGCCATGCTCAATAATGACATTAGTCAATGATGTGGTTGCATGAAGAGTCTTCAAATCCATAAAATCCTTCAGGACTACTGGGATCACAACATGAACCATGGGTTTTTTAGCTAGAGGCCTCCTATGTTGTGGTTATACAACCCTACGTGCCCCAACTCTATCCTATGCAGAGCCTCTCCCTCTACCCTAGATCTGTCAAATATCAAAGTAATTCAGCATCTCACCGAGGATAAACTCACAATATAGCTTTCTCAAAAAATATAGAGGCACCTCCCAATTATTACAAGGTGGTTGGTCAAAGACCATATACCACCTATCCCAAAAAGATACTTTCATCCTATTGTGAACACACCAATGTATAGGAAACTGAGTCATATTTTCTTCTAGGTTGTTACTAGTAATAATATCGATGAAAAGAGCACATATGCCACTTTTAAGTATGCCCTTATTTTTCACTTGATCATATGACAACCCATCCTCATAAAATTCTCGACATCTATCCCCTCTATGAACCCCATTTGGTAACCTCCCTAGATACCTCACTTGCACTATTGGGCATTCTTTCTAGCATCGAGGCGAGGGTTGAGTGGTGATCAAGACTAGAGGACCTCAACCTTTTTAAAAATATAGAAATTTGGGCACTATTTTGTGTAAGGTGTTTGATCATATCATCTTGTATGTCATCTACACGATCTAATGGAGGTATGGAGGGTTTACAAGTGGTGGTGGTTTTTGAGGAGCATTATTTTGAGGTTGTGGAGCAACATTTTTTGGTTGTGGTTGTTTCTCATGTGCAATGTTTTCAGGGTTTTCTTCTGTTGCTTGTGCACAAGGTCTTTGTTTTATTTTTTGTTTTGGGGGATTGTTTTTAGAATCTGACCAAATTAATAAAGAAAAAAATAAATAAATTAAAACCCTACCTCAATTAAAATGAAAAAAAAAATTATCAAAAAATAATCAAAACACTAAAATCTTACCTCTTCTATGCGGTGTCATTGTTGTAAATTGATGAAAAATCAAATTGGATACAAAACATGCTCGGGTTCTGATGAAAGTTGTCTTCTAACCACTTCTATTCCTCTAATTTTGGCATTGGAAATATCCCAACACCATGGGTTTTAGGGATTATAATTTTCCTCAAAACTTGTACACATTTTGAGGAACATGTTCCTCAAAACCCGCATGAGTTCTAAGGATCATTTTGTTCCTCAAAACTCGTACGGGTTTTGAGGTTCATTTTTTTTTTTTTTTAATTTTTGCTAGGCTTGGTAAAACCAAGCCTAGCACATTTTTGAATTTTTCATAACACGCACACGTTATGAGAATTTTGGTTTTTTTTTGGCATGTGGCCACTTTTTTGTTCACCGTCTTGGTACACTTACCCTGACACCTATATTTAATTTTATTTGTGGAAAATCTTCATCATTGGGCTCAAAAACATGAATGAATGTTTATGATAGAATTGGAAGTTCTGGATCAGTTCAAAACTATCCAAAACTCCCCGACGTAGTTCCAAAGGAAACTAAATACTCGACGAACACATTACCAATTGGATTTATTGAAAAGGCCCTAAGAGTATTCGGAGTCAATTATTTTGGTTCCCAAATTATTGTTGGCCCCCAACCAGGTTTAAGAACTACTAAGATTTTATTGACATGATTTTGGAAACAGCCAAATCTCAAACATTGAGATATTGCATCTTGTAAATCATGATAATGACTATGAGTATTGCCACTTATTTGTACATTTAAAGGTAAATTACCAGCTCCCTAATTTTTTCAATAGGAGAGATGATGTGAATGGAATATTTTGACACGAAAGGAAAATCATCCTTGCAACAAAGATATGGCCTAAAAAACTCATTTTTGAGGTACTCTTCAAAAGATATAACCGTGCATGATAAAGGTCTAGAGGGAAATGATGGTTGGTCTTCACTTGTCTGTGGTTTCTCCATTTTCATGGCACCATCTAAGGTTTTTGTTAAGTAATGGATGTGCAAGATGAACACCTCATGAAACTTGTGGATTATTGTGAAGAAGAGTTATATTCTCATGGGATGAAATGTCTTGAGTTTTATAGGTGTCTTGCAGCTTATGACCTTCACCATTACCAAAATTGCAAGAGGATTTCAAATTACTATGAATATTATTGAACACGTCAAACTCATTAAGGGGAGATAATTTTAATTTCCAAGATTGAACTTATTGTGAAGGCGGAGATTAAGTTAATGGAGCAAATTTTGGGTATTGGTAAATAACATGAACCCACGACTATTATAGTGTGTTAAAATTCAGTGGTTGGAAAAACATAAAAAAGAAATGCATCGAATATGGTATACAAAGGATATGATAAAAGAAATAACATATCCACATTATTCTTATCCACATACAATTTGATAGGAAACACAAATTTTGCATTTGTAGCATCTTTTATTTCTTCATCATGACAAGAAAAAGTGACCTGCATTCCACATGACAATGAGTCAAAGCGAGTACCTATCAGTGTTGAATTTATAAAAAATGGAAAATTACATACTTTTTGAATGAAGGATAGACTTATAAGTATCTTAGTGCTAGAGAATAATACTCTCTACCATAAATATAATCCCTAAATCAAATGCCCTAGCTTCACCTCCTCCTCAATAGAGTTCAGATATTGAAATGAAATACCAAAGAAGAAATGAAGACTTTGACAATAGTCTTAAAATAAAACAACCTTAAAATGGTTCCTTGTCTGCACTGGCCAATGGTCATCCAAGTACCTTTCTAAAAATAAAGAGGAATACTTAAAAGGTAGCTTCATTTGATGAGTTAGAAGTTTCTAAGAGACATTCTCCTAGAACCAGAAATATCTTTAAAAGTCATGTTCACTCAAGAATTCATACATTGGATGACATGGAAAATTGAAGCATCCCTATAATAGAGAAACTATATATTAGTGAGGATGAAAGTTCCAATTATTGGGAGCTTGAAGTGCTTCTAGAAGAAAATAGAAAGCTTAAAGCATAGTGATTCATCACATTTCCAATGCGATGTTTTGCCTTTCAAATATGATTCATAACATTCCAAATGAAAAGGATTTTGTTTTATGTCATATTTACATTGGAAATTGTATTTCACCCTTGATTATACGTCACTTTTGATATACTTGATGTTGGTTTGGATAGATTGTAATGTTGATTTGGACAACTTATTTTTAATGAAAGGTCAATTTTGTTGATGTTATGAAGTCATTTTGATAAGCGTCAATCATGTGTCGATGTGATAGTGATGTCCAATGCTAGGATAGAATATTGATGTTATTTTCCCTCAAGATCTAGAGGATCAAATAAATTGATGTTCTCCTCAATATTGTCAAAAATATCATTGGTGCAAGTGGGATAGATGATATTGATGTGATTGGTTGAAGATGATCAAACAATAATTGACTTTTGATGTTTGACTTGAGAACTTCTGCTAGGGAAGTTGAACATGAGGGGTCAATACCCAAGACCTTTTGATATGATTGATCATTTTTCTCGAGTATAGCGATGAGTTATTGGTAGATATGGGCTTGGGTATTTGTTGAATATGCCCCAGTTTCACATGAACAGAGGATTGTTGACCGCTTTAGCTGAGTGATGGCATAGTGACCATAACAAATTTGATTTTCCTACTAGAGAGATGACGGTCACCCTGAAGGACGTCTATAGGATTCTTTGGATTCTCATTGTTGGTGATTTGGTACATTATGATCTAGAGGATGATGTTGATGTTGTACGATGAGTCTCCTCTGATGACGATCAGATGATGGGCTACACAGTTCATTGGGATATGATGGTGGAGAGATATGACCCACTTCCTTCTATTTTGGTGGGTTTTATTGGGGTTTTTATTATGTTGGATCAGAGGGCTCATGGTTTCCAATTGGTTTTGGTGAAATATTAGAGGACATGATTGCAAGGTCTTGACAATTTGCATGGGGTTTCTATATTTTATCCCACCTATATCATGAGTTACATTAGGTGGTATATGATCATGGATCAAAATTATCTGCAGGAGTTGTTCTTCTTCATATTTGGGTCTGGGAACATATTCTAGTGATGTGACCTATGGATGATAGAGTGCAGACCGTGGGTCACCCTTTTATATATGGTTACAGTGATATTATTATCCAGCCAAAGCTGGGAAAATTAGAGTACTGATGATGATAGATTGATGTTCTTGATATAGTATATTGGAGACCTTATCTTGGTTGTGAGGCCTAATAAGTGGATCATATAGGGGTTCCATGTTTGTTCATGTCTCAATGGTTGATTGGTCAGACTCCTTATATCCTTGAGAACTTTTAGTGACTAGATAACTTAGACAGTGTATAATCAAAAAATGGAAGCACTTCCATTGTAGATTGGTTTAGCCCTCAGAGTAAGTGGTTTGAGGTCATGTCAAGTGCCTCGAATGGGTCTCTAAATTGGATATGGCTTCCCCCCTATTTTTCCCCCTTTCCCACTTTTCTTTGGCCTATTTCTGGCATCCTAAAATGAAAACATGAGACTTTTGACCTCAGGGTCAAGCTAGACCTCGACCTTGACCTTGACCTAGGTTAGAATTGACCTTGATTCTGACCCAGCGTCCAAATTTCATATTTTTGGGGTTTCTGGATGTCGGGCTTTGGAAAGATTTAATTCTCGCTTTCAGGTCAGCTGTTTCAGTCTTCAGAGCAACGAATCTTGAAATTATATTTAATATAGGTCCACTTATATGGATATAGGTCTAACTGGAATTTAATTCTCCCATGTAGGCCTCTCTAGAAGATTGTGCCCTAGATTCATATATAAGGAAGCCTTCTCTCATTTTCTCTAACCATCTAAGACATAAGAAGCAATTTCATCGATCCAAACTCTATGCATGATCTATTAAAGCAAGCATCTACTATCAAGAATTCAAGCATTCAAAGACATTCAAGCAATCAATTCATCAAGGAGATCCATTGGTAGCCATTGAAGGATTCAAGCTCTATGCAACCCTCTTGTTGAAGATTTCTCTATCCACATTCCTCCAAGCCTCTTCCTATTCCAAGACCCATTCAAGATTGGTGTTGAAGATATACAAGAAATTGATTTGAGATATCCTACATCTAACATTATACATTATACATCCATTTGGTACATACATACTTGTGGATCTACGGATTTGAATCTACCGCAAGGGTTTCTATACAAGCAAGGTGAATTTGTTCATTTACTTTGTTTACCTGTGAAATTTGAGTTATACTTTGAGGTTAATTACAAAACCAGGGTTTGACCAAGGAAAACCCCTCCCCCCAAAAAACAAACCATTTTTTCTTGTAGGGATAGGTTCAGAACAATGAATTGGAGTGAAAATTTGGATACCCTTTTCGGCAAACTATCATGATCTGGAAACTGATTTTCTGTTAGACATATTAGGTCATAATAGACATTTTGTTCTGGGTCAGAATTAGAAATTTTGGGTCAAAGTTGACATTCATTTCTGGGTCAGAATCAACATTTTGTTCTAGTCAGAATCAGAAATTTTGGGTAAAGGTGACATTCATTTTTGGGTCAAAATTAGAACTGAGTCAGATTCGGAAAAGATTTCTGGGTTTTCTTTGTCTTTGGATTTCTATTCTAGATCCGATTGTAGATTTTCTAGAAACTTAGTGTAGACACCCAAAAATAGCATTCTTTAGATCTGTAGCATTTTGAGGTTAGTACTTGTCTTCAATTCATTTTAATTTTCCTAAATCTATTACATACTCTCTTCTATAAAACAAAAGTTAGGTTTTTTCTCTTTATCCCTATCCTTAATAGGTTGATTCATTTATGCATTGATCCTTTCCTTGGGGTTAATCAATTTGGATCTTCCCTTTATGAAATTTGGGGTTAAGAGGACAACCTTACCTTCTTTACTATTCCTACAACACACATTAAATTTTTAATCTTCCATTTTCACACACACACACACACACAACATCCATTTTTATATATTACATATTTTATCTATTACATTTTGGTGAACCCGCGATAGACAACTCTTTCTTTTTGGTGTTAGATTTACATTTTTATGTTAGATCTTGCATGCATATTAGATTAGCTTTCTTTTATGTTCTTGCATTTACATTTCAGAAATTAAAAATCAAAATCTTGTGTTTACTAAATTAGTTTATTTTCATTGCATTGGTGCATGAGCTTTACTACTTCTAGTCCTACTTATAGTATCCCAGTTAGAAGCTGTAGACTTATGGGTTCCTTTGATCCTGAGTCTTCCTCTCCTTTCCTTAGTATCCCAGATGAAAATTTGACCACCCATGATTCCAATCCTTCTATGAAGCATAACTCTTCTCACTCATCTCATGATGAGGATGATGCTTTAAGAGTTCCTCCTGAACAAGTCCAAAAACTTTCAACAAAACTTGATAAAATGGGAAATTGGCTTATTCAAGAAAACCATAATTAGGATTCTATCCAAACTATAGAGGCTCTTAAGAAATTCATTCATGATAGTGATCAAGGTGTTAATCTCTTGTGTGGTATCACTCATCTTGTTCATTTGAATGCTAAACCTTTAACTCAAGAGGCTCAAGATCTAGGATTCACTCCACCTGTCACTAGTGGGGAACCTTCTTCTGTTCCTTTACCTAGCATTCCTACTTACACTCCTCCTTTAATGAATACATCTCTTCCAATTTCATCTATTCCTGTGAGTGTTCCACTAGTGTCTCTACCTACCTACAAGCCTTCTTACCATACAATTCCTTTTACATATTCCAATCCTCTTCCAACTGTGTTTCCAAGTATCAATTGCTATCTCTATTACTCAACCTCCCAGTATCAATTCTCAGCCTACTGAATGTCCTACCAATCCTCCTATAGAACTTGTGAGGGAACCAGTTGTCATTCCTCCTAGTTCTCAACGTGTCAAACAAAGTGAAACATAACAAATCTGCTAATGAACATCGTAAGAAGCATAGGGATAATGTTAGGGCCCGTGCCTCTGTTCTTTGAAATTCTTTACCTTCTTTTGACCAACCTATGCCTGATGTGTTGGAGGATGTTAATGTTCATAATGATGTTAAGATGAATGATTATGATGATTCTATTCGCATATTAGATCCTATTTTAATTAATATTGATGAGGAGGATACTCTTGATGATCCTATTGATCCTAGTGATGAATATGAGACCATCGATATTGATACTGATTTACCTCATATGCTTTCAACTCAATTGATAATTACACCTAGTATTGAACATCGTGATTCTCAAGAGGATCCTTGTTTGGAATTGGCTATTATTCCTACTGTGTTGGATATCGTCCCTCTTGCGAGTTTCCCACCTTCCCTAAAGTATATAAACCGATATAGGGAGAGTAGGTGATGCGTTTTATTGGCTTGTCCTTCATGGTAGCCCCTTTTGTGTTTCCCTACTATATTGTGCTTCTCCCAAAATATGTTTGCTAAATGTTTGTTAGATTATTTTATACGACCCTTGTTACTTTGCTGGTGCAAGGTGATAAAGGAATCAAGCTTGTTGTACAATTACTCTATATGTATCTCTAACCCCTCTATATGTTGTTTTCATGTTATGTTGTACTTGTGCTATTATTTGTAAATTTTTTCCTTGTGTAGTCTGCTTGGATCTGTGACATGGTAGCACTGAGTCTTTTCGGTCTCCATGTTATGGTCCGAAAAGACCCTTCTTTGTAACTCTTGAGTTTTCTTTCCTCCATTGTGATTGTAGTTCTACTTTATTTGGGGAATGATGTCAAATAATTTGCTATAATATCATATCTATATATACATATTATCTTATGATCATACTAAACCCATGGTAGGTAGATCCCTTCTGTGTTCTCTATATGTTTATGTGATAATTCTGTTGATTTATCTTCACTTGTGGAATCTCATAATGGAAACATAATTAGCGGAGTTGTTTATGTTTCCTTTAAATCCATTTCTCCTATTAAAGTGTTAGAAATGACTTTAACATGGGGGCATATGCTTTACTCACTTTTTGCACACACGCACTTTCAAAATATTTTGAAACTTAAAACTTTTTCCCTTTATGGATTAAAAACTAATCCTTAAAGCATGTATTTTTACCTTATAGGATCTCTTGATCCCTCCCATTTAAATTTATATGGATCTTGATCCCTCCAGTTTCAATTTACAAATTTTTGATCCCTTAAGGTTGGAAGGTATCCTTAAGACCAGATCTCCCTGATGGGTTGACTAGTGAGTAGCCACATTCACTAGGCGGTTCAACTCCATCTTTCTAGTTGCACTGTTTCCTTGTGTGGTTCATAATGAGACATAAGTTCTCATTAGGCAAGGTAATCACACCCTCTCTCTTTTTATTTTTAACTGGTGATATCTCTCTTATCGTGATCTTAGGGTTGATAAATACTTAAGTCCCTGGGGGATTGAGGATTTCTTTGTCCCTTTTCATTTCAATAAGATTATCTTTTCTTCATGATCTCCTTTACGAAGAGTTTGCATCAAGTCCATACTCTTGCTAAAGTGGGAGCTAAATGTATAGTCAGAAAATGGAAGCACTTTTATTTTAGACTGGTTTAGCGCTCCGAGTAAGTGGTTTGGGGTCATGTCAAGCACCTTGAATGGGTCTCTGAATTGGATATGGATTTCCCCCTGTTCTGCCCCATTTCCCACTTTTCTCTGGCCTGTTTATGACATCCTAAACTGCAAACCTGAGACTTTTGACCTCAGGGTCAAAATAGACCTTTCTAGGTCAAGGTCAACCTTGACCCTAACCTAATTCAAAATCAACCTTGATTCTGACCCAGGGTCCATATTTCATGTTTCTGAGGTTTCTGGATGTCGGGCTTCAGAAAGATTTAATTCCCGCTTTCGGGTCGGCTGTTTCAGTCTTTGGAGCAATGAATCTTGAAATTATATTTAATATAGGTCCATTTCTAGGGATATAGGTCTAATTAGAATTTAATTCTTCTATGTAGGCCTCTTTAGAAGATTGTTCCCTAGATTCATATATAAGGAAGCCTTCTCCTCACATTTTCTCTAACCATCTAAGAGACAAGAAGCAATTTCATCCATCCAAACTCTATACATGATCTATTGAAGCAAGCATCTACTATCAAGCATTCAAGAATTCAAAGACATTCGAGTATTCAATTCATCAAGGAGATCCATTGGTAGCCATTGAAGGATTCAAGCTCTATGGATCCCTCTTGTTGAAGATTTCTCCATCCACATTCATCAAAGCCTCTTCCTATTCCAAGATCCATTCAAGATTAGTGTTGAAGATCTAAAAGAATTTGATTTGAGATATCCTACATCCAACATTCTACATTCTACATCCATTTGGTGCATACATACTTGTGGATCCATAGATTTGAATCCACCACAAGGGTTTCCATACAAGCAAGGTGAATTTGTTCATTTACATTGTTTACTTATGCAATTTCAATTATACTTTGAATTAATTCCAAAACTGGGGTTTGACCAAGGAAAACCGCCCCCCCCAAAAAAACAAAAAAAAACAAACCATTTTTCTTGCAGGGACAGGTTCAGAACAACAAATTGGAGTGCAGATTCAGATACCCTTTTTGGCAAACTATCAGGATCCAGAAATAAAATTTCTGTCAGACATTTTGGGTCAGAATCAACATTTTGTTCTGGTCAGAATCAGAAATTTTGGGTCAAAGGTGACATTTATTTCCGGGTCAAAATAAAAAATTTTGGGTCAAAATCGAAACTAAGTCAGATTCAGAAATGATTTTTAGGTTTTCTTCGTCTGTATGTTTCTGTTCCAAATCTAGTTGCAGATTTTCCAGAAACTCAGTGTACACACCTGAAAACAAAATTATTCAGATCTATAAATTTTTTTAGGTTAGTACTTGTCTTCAATTCATTTGAATTAAAGTTCTAATCTTCCTAAATCTATTACATACTCTCTTCTATAAAACAGAAGTTAGGGTTTTTCTCTTTATCCCTATCCTTAATAGGTTGATTCATTTATGCATTGATCCTTTCCTTGGGGTTAATTAATTTGGATCTTACCTTTATGAAATTTGGGGTTAAGAGGACAATCTTACCTTCTTCACTATTCCTAGAATACACATTAAATTTAGAATATTCCATTTTCACACACATACACACACACACACACACACACACACACACACACACACACACACACACACACACACACACACACACACACATAACATCTATTTTTNTTTTCACACACACACACACACACACACACACACACACACACACACACACACACACACACACACACACACACACACACACACACATAACATCTATTTTTATATATTACATATTTTATCTATTACAGACAGTATGGTAGGAATTGGTTTATGCCACATGGGTCTTCCATTTATGTTGATACACGGTAGGAGAGAGCCACCTAGGGACCTAGTGCTTATTATTATACAACCTTTTATGAGTTCCATGGATTAGTACAAGTAGTGTGGGATTATTTGGGAGATATTCTAGATTTAGGTATGACAATTGATATGTTGAGTGGTTTACTACACATCCATTCTCATGGTTGACTTCTTTGGATGATCTTGTGCCTCCTCTAGAGAGTGATGATGATGAAAAACCTTGTTGTCAAAGGGATGAAGTTAGGGTGAGAGGTGGAGATAGAGGCAGTGGTGGAGGTGGAGATGGGGAAGGTGAATATGTGATTATGGATCAGGGATGGATTTTACTCAGGGATCGATCAACTATTTCACAGTGGTACATAGGTTGCACCGTGTGGTCATATGGTTGCCCCAATTCAGGACATGCAAAGATTGTGTGGGGACTTAGCTACTGCACAAGTAAATATTATTCTGTTACAAACACAGATTCATACCCTTGAGACTGATTTTTCTACTACGAGGTTATATTTGTTGATAAATTGTTCAGATTATGCATATATGTCTTGACATTAATGTTTTGTTATTGATGTCAACATATTCCTAGTGTTGGAGATAGTTTTATTGGTTAGTTCAATAAGATGATTTATGTGGTACAGATACTGTATTGAATATCATATGTTGTGAAGTCGGTAATGTGTTCAAAGATTTGTGTACTTGATTTAATTCAAGTGAAGAGGATCACATGATGATTTGAGATATTTATGATGGATTTATCAAAGACTGTGATTTTGGTTATTATATCAGTGACAATGTTTTAGTATTTGGATCAGTGTGGATTGGTTTGGCAATATTTTTTGTTTCTAACCTAGCAGTGAGTTTAGGACATGGATGTGTGTCCTCAGCTCGAATAGTTCATGATTTGGATGTTGGCAACCTATTTTTATTTTATGACAGTGGTTATGATTTAGTGTTGCTGACGAACATTGTAGAGATGAGTTTGATTCATGAGACACAAATTTTCTTGTTGATTTTGTGGTATTTCATGTTGCTTGTTGATGTTTCTTGATTGTTTCCTATGCATGTTTGTGGATTGCATTGGGTTATGTGATCAAAATTGAAGATTCCTCATGTAACATGTTGTTATTCTTATTATTCTTGTATGACTTGGTGGTGTAGCATGTTTTGATGGATTGTGGAATGATTTATGGATCTGGAACATGTTCAAGGTTATTATTATGGGTCATTTCTATGTCTTATTTGACATTCAATGGATCACACTGAATATTGAGTTGTAATGAATTAATATTTTGTAAATATGTTCCTGACCAACCTAGTTGAGATATATTGATGTAATGTGTATAAATATGTAATCATTTGTGATTGTAAAGGTATGACAGAGAGTATGAGATGTTGATGAGAAGAGGTATGAGTGGAATCTATAATTGAGGTAGAGAATTTTTGTACTTCATTGGAACTCTTTTGGCATATCAGAGATGTTGTTTGTCATTTCATGAGCTTGGATAGTATGTCCTCTATGTTTTTATATAATAAATTATTTTAAGGTAGTGATCCTTCCTTGGGATTGAGATCCTTGTTGTATTTGAACAATGAGCTCTAGGCATTGTGCATGAATGCATGTGCATTCCCCTTTGTATTACTCATAATAGGGTATAGTGATTATAATAGGATACATTCATCTTGTGGGTTTGATCCCCACCATGGTTTTTCACCTAATAGGGTTTCCATGTCAAAAATCTTGGTGTTATGTGTTAATTACTTTGTTATGTTCCTGCATGTATGTTTATCTTTTGAATCTGAGATTAAGTTGGTAATTTGGATAAAGGTCATGAGTTTTGGTCACAACTGATTCACCCCCCCTCTCAGTTGTGTGTGCTACATTTATTCTAACAATTGGTATTAGAGATAGTGTCCTCTTTGGAAATCTTAACCACTTGAGGAGATATGGGATGTCGACCTTTAAGAATGAGCGTATGATATTTTATGGAACAATCTATACTATATGGAAGGACCAGATGATTACACACTTGAGATATCTTAGTGAAGAACATTGAGGCATTGCAAAGAAAGATTAATGACCTCATACTGATCTGTCTATTGGGATTGTTGATGAAAAGAAATAATTCAAGTGTAATATGTTAGAAAAATAAGCTTTCAAGAGTGCCTTATCAGATGTTGAATATACAAACATTTTAGGATTTGAGACTACACATGAAGTATGGACAAATTCTGAAACATTATATGAAGGAGATGAATGTGTGAAGCAAGCCAAGATACAAATTCTGAAATAAAAATATGAATCATTTAGGATGAGAGAAGATGAAAACATTACTACTTATGTGGGTAAGATCACCAAAAAATTTTGTGGAATCACATGCGCTGGTGGAACTTTAGAAGAGAGTGAGATTGTTTCTAAAATCTTGAGATCCTTGCCTCATTCTTACAATCATAAATTTTATGTTATTGAAGAAATAAAAATGTGACTACTGTGACAAAAGATACATTGGTTGGTAAATTATCTTCTTTTGAAATGAGAGAATTTGGTGATAATCTTCCTAAAGTTGAAACTACATTTAAACCTACTATTTCTAAGGATAATAAAATATATGATCCTAGAGAAATTTCATCTAAGCTTGATAGATATGCTAAGGAATAGGAAAAATTGAGAAAGAAGAAAGAGATCTTGAAGATTTTTAAGCCCTAATTACAAAGATACTACCTAAGGGATCTGGTAAGTAATTGGGAAAGTTACCTTTAAAGTATTTTGCATGTAATAAGATTAGTAATAATCCTTCAAGATGTCCTGATAGAGAGAATAAATAAAAGACTAATAAATTAAAGTCTAATTATCAGAAGAAGTGTTATTATGTTGTTGATGAAGGTGTGTTTGATGATGAATCTAAAAAGAGTGAAGATGAGATTGTGTTTATTACTATTAAAGATCAAGATCATGATTTTTTGAATGAAGAGAAAGCCTTGGTTTTGCATATAGATAAGAAGGGCGAATATGTTATTGACAGTGGATGTTCACAGCGCATGACTGGAGAAAAAAAAATTTGTGAAATTGGAAAGGTATGATGGTGGCGTTGTCAGATTTGGCGATGATATTGTAACCCCCCGCCAGGGAACCCAAGAGAAATTAACCTAATTTTTTTCTTAAGAGTTTACAACCAATAGTGAATAACAAAGTTGAAGAATTATAACATAAGATAATTCATACTCATAAATGTAACTCATTTATAGATTACAAATCTTCATGGTTCCATGATGTAGAATCATGTAAATGTTAACTAATCTACTAAGTAAAACCATAACATAATCACATGATATATCTTACATTCATTTTAAAACCCAAATTGAAATATTCCTCATCCTTTACTGAATCATAATGAAAAGAACATGAATCATGAAGTACACTAACATTTTCATTTCAACTGAATAATAAGATACATTCATTACATCAATGCAATCAAAGGTAAAACCTATAGACAATAAATGATACATCATGACACATATAAGAATAATATAACTTCCACTGCACATGTTGTGGGAATAATAATGATATAATAGAAGTACATAGACATCTTATAAATCAATGTTGCCAACCAATAAATAAAATGTAATACAATATATACATCTCATGATAATAAGAAATTCTCCAAACAATGAACAAGAAGATAGAAGCAACATTAAGGATCATCTAAGAACAAAGTAATGAATGTTGGATCTCAATGGTAATAATAATCACTACCACCTGACCGTGTGGAACCAAATATCCACTCAGATCATGATGAGGAGATAACATTAGGCCTACACATACAAAAAAAACCCAAAAAGCAAGACTAATGCAAAGGTACACTGGATAAAATGGTAATAAAATGATTATAAGGTAATAAGTATAAATAATAAAGAGACAAATAAAGTGTACCAAATACTCACGTAGGAACCTAGAACACATATAGGGAAGTGTCGTCACATAAGTCCACTCTTGAGTTTCCCTAGTAGTCCCTCTAGACCCTGGCCCCCAAATGACTCTATGTGGCTAAGTTATCCTTTCATAAAAATAAGGATCCTAACTATGATATACCTCAATCAAGAATATTCTCACTCTCATCCTATCCTTTACTATCACTCAATGCATAGGCAAGAACATAAAATTATCTTGTTAATATTTTTCTCCTAATAGATTTATTAAGTTGTCACTTATTAGGTCACTTCAATGAGTTATTGGTGTAGGAGCACCCTCCTATGATCAGGAAAGTGAAGGGTGATAAGGAGGAATTGGATATGTCTTCTTATCTTCCTTTAAATTTCATTTTGAAAAGGTTTACAATAAGATTCCCCAAATTGTGGAACTCTATGTCATGAATTGGTGCACTATAAGCCATCATGAACATAAGGGCCAAGGGGCTATAGGATTGAGTCCTTAGGGATTTAGGTCCTCTATGAGTCATTTTCATGGTTTAAATAATGTAAATCCTCTCCTATGTAAAGGAGGGTCAAGATTTTTTAGTATTGCAATTTTTCTTGCAATTCTGCAAAAGTTGTCAAAAATGCAACTTTGCATTTTGACAACATTTTGTTGCAAAAGTGCAACTGATTCCCCAACGGCTCCAAATTTCAAATATGGTTATGAAACATTTGGGGGAGTAATATAAAATTTTAATCAACCATTTCCAATGGTTGGGAAGACATTGTATGAAATATTAGGTATTGAATGAACAAAAATTGAATCAAATTTCCTTTTTCATTCGTGTCTTTGAGCATGTACGGATTGGGAGAAGTTTCTGATTGATTGGATAAGGTTATGAACATAATTTAATTTCATTTATAATTTTTTTGGAGCCTTGGGATCTTTTCATTTAAAAAAAATTTAATTTTCTCATTCACTGGACTGTGCTTTTCTAAGAAACCCTCTGAAATCAGGGTTTGGTCCCAAAATGGTTCTATCTTTCCATTCCACCATCAAAATGTGATGTGTATTCATGGAATGAAAGTAGATAATATGTATTTTATGTTCCTATAAGGTAGGATGGTGGAATTTCATGGATCATTAGGAAATTTTATGCTCTAGGTAGACCTCTTCATGTGGCTACCTTGTTGTTTAGAGAGATGTTGAAGAATTATGAGTTGTGTGGTGCACGAGAGAACCTCCCTTTAGATTTAGTCATGTTTTGGATTTATCTTGAAGGCTCTGTCTTTGGATTGGAGTAACAAATAGGAGAAGAGCTATTCTCTTTGTAAACCAAGGCCTATTAGCCTTATTAAGTCTCTTTCCTTTGACTTGCTTGAGACCTTGTCTTAGAAAACCAGAAGAATCACCTCTAGGAGAAGTTGTAACTCAATAAAGGGTGATATAATATTATATTTTTTTAGGGGGTTCTTTGGAGGATTGGAAAATTAAGTCCCAAAAACCAGTGGGATAGGGCTACTAGGCTAGAGAGGGCTCATTGAAGAAACTACCCTACATCTGGTGACAAGACCTTTTCCAATGCATGAATTATGGGAGTTAGACCACTTTGATATGGAATCCATGAGGATTTGAGTAATTTTTGTAAGATAACCCTTTAAAGTGGGTTGGTTCCTATCCAAGCCTTGGGGATTTTGTGTGAAGAAGGGTAGAGTGAAGTTATCATCTCTAGACTACTTGATGGAGATGTTGGGGTGGGTGTACCTTAACATGTAGAGCCTTGTCTTAGGAACACTATCTTTGGGATATTGTAAGGTTTTTAGGGTTATCATAATTTATCCAAGAAGGGCTCTGCATCAAGTAGTATCAGAGAAAGGGAAAGGTACTCTTGGGTAGAAGAAAAGAATAAGGAAACATTACAGAAGAATATGAAATTCCACAGAGGATGACCAATGTGGAACTTGCAAATCTTGTTAAGGAACAAATGGCAGAGAATAGGAAAATTTGAGAAGAGATGGATGAGATGAGGGGCCAAATAAGAGGCAGTGGTGAGGAAAGATATGGAGGAAATGGAGATTGGGATGTAGAGGAAGAGATCCCAACATAGGTAGAAGAGGAAGTGCATGCAAACCAGAGACCCCTCCTGAATGCCCTAAATTCCATGGAAAGGAGAACTATGGATGGAAAATTGAAACTTCCTATATTCAGTAGGAGAATGGATCCATACTTGGTCATGGATTGGATAGACTCCCTCACAAGCTTCTTTGAATGTGAAGACATACTAGAGCACTAGAGGGTCAAGGTAGAAAAGTAAAAATTGAAGGGGTCTTCTTTGACATGGTGGAATTTCATTCAGGATGAGAGAGAGAAGGATGGAAGAAGTAGAGTTTCTACTTGGAAAAGGATGGTGAGTTTGGTGAAGGAGTCCTATGTACTAGAGGACTATGAGGTGCAGTTACATAGGAGAAGACAAAATCTTAGGAAAAAAGATATGGATGTGAACACATACACTGAGGAGTTCATGAAACTGTGTATGAATTCTAATACTGAAGAGACAATAGGGGAAAATTTATAAAGATACATGAATGGCTTAAAAAAATTTATTCAAGAGGAGTTGAATTTTCTTACCCCAAGGATAGTGCATAAATGTCATCATTTGGCTTCTAAGGTTGAGGAGAAGTTCAAGAGGAGGCAAGATAAAAATTGAAGAGGAAGAGGCAAACACCAAATAGGAAGGGGTCCCTTTAGAGGAAGAGGGAATGGATTTGGTTCCCAAGGAGACTCAAATTAGGATCAGACTAGAAGTGAAACAAATAATAGTGGTTTCAACAATAGAGGAAATTTTAGAGGAAGGAGACAAAACATCAAAGGAAGAACACAAGGGAGAGGCCCTATCTTGTGTTTAAATTGTAATCAAGAAGGGAACATGGAAAATAGGTGTCCAGAGAAGGATATTATAAGTTCAGTAGGAGAGAGGAGGACAAATTTGGTTCAAGAATCAGATTGTCAAAGTGTCTTATCTTACCAAAGTATGAATACTCCTGATTCCTAAAGATAACTTGAGAGAGGAGAAGCTTTGATGATAAAAAGAGCATTCACTACCATGAAGATGCCAGTCAAGGAACCTCAACAAAGTAAGTCACTCTTTTAGACAACCTGCAAGTCAGGAGGTAAGATTTGTAAAGTATTGATTGATTCTGGATCAACTGAAAATTTTGTGTCTTTTGAGATGGTATACTAGCTAAAAATAAAAATAATCTCTCACCCTTCTCCCTATAAGGTCTCAGGGCTAACCCAAGGTCAACAAGAAATTGTAGAAGAGAAGGCTTGGGAAGACTTTCAAATTGGATCCTATAAAGATAGAGTGTTATTTTATGTTGCAAAAATGGATGCTTACCATCTCCTATTGGGAACACCATGGAAATTTGATCTCAAAGCATACCATGATGGATTCAGAAACACATACTAAATTAAAAAGGATGGGAAGGTGATTGAACTAATACCCTTGTTGGAAGAAGGACCAGAAGCCAAGGTACTAGTGATGGAAGGAAAGGAATTTACGAAGGAGGTTGAAAATGAGGAAGTATTTTTTCCACTAATCTCTGTCCCTAAAGCCATGATAGCGATTGAAAGAGGAGATGACAGACCAAGGAAGGAGAGACTAGTAGATCTTGTAGTTCAACAACTACTGGCCCAGTATAAGGGAATTATTTCTAATGGGATGGCAAGGTCCCTACCTCCTATCAGGGACATAAGTCATTGTATTGACTTCATACCAAGCTCTATAGTTCCTAACAAAGCATCTTATAAGCTTACACCTCAGCAAAATGAAGAGATGGCCATACATATTGAGGAATTATTGGAATTGGGGCTAAATGGGAAGATTTTAATCCCTTTTATAGTACCTGCAGTCCTTGCACCTAAGAAGGAGGGAACTTGGATACTTTTAACTGATTCTAGGGTCATCAACAAAATAACAATTAGGTATTAGTTCCCAATACCAAGAATTGAATATTTACATGACCGTTTAGGGGGGGATAAATATTTTAAAAAAAATGATCTCAAAAGTGGATACCATCAGATTAGGATAAGGCCATGGGATGAATGGAAGATGACCTTTAAAAAAAAGGGTTTATATGAGTGGAAAGTCATGCCATTTGGCTTGTCCAATGCCCCTAGTACATTCATGACACTCATGAATGAGGTATTGGGGGAATTTATAGGGAAATTTGTGATTGTATACCTAGATGATATAATAATCTCTAGCAGATCAAAGGAGGAGAACATAAAACATTTGGACATGGTTATGAAGAAGCTTCATAAGGAGGAGTTGATGATCAACCTTGAAAAGTGTATATTCATGCAAGAAGTGATAATCTACTTGGGTTTTTTGATCTCACATGGTGAGTTGAAGATGGATCAGGTGAGGTAAGTGTTATTATTTATTGGCCTACTCCTAAGAATATGAGAGATGTCAGAAGTTTCCATGGGTGTCTACATTCTATAGAAAAATCATAAAAGGATTCAGTCACATTTGTGCCCTAATGCTTGAGACCATAAAAGGAGGACAAAAATGTAATATTTTTTGGACAAATGAAGTAGATGAATCCTTTGAAACTTTGAAGATGAAGGTGGCTCAACAACCAGTCCTTTCTCTACCAGAATTTAACAAGATCTTCCAAGTGGAGTGTGATGCAAGTGACATGGCTATAGGGGCTATTCTCATTCAGAAAGGTAAGCCCATAGCATTTTTTAGTGAAAATGTGAATGAAGCAAAAAAAAAGTACTCCTCATATGATTTATAAATATATGCTCTTGTTCAGTCTTTGAAAAAATGGAGGCACTACTTGATGCCAAAGGAATTTATTGTATTTACTGATAACAAGCCACTAAGTTTCATAAATAGACAAGAAAAACTTAACCACGGGCATATGAAGTGGGTGGAGACATTGCAGCCATACACCTTTTCTCTAAAATACAAGAAGGGATTAAAGAACAAGGTGGTTGATGCCTTGAGTAGAAGTGTGTTAACCATAACACAAATCAAGTTGGAAAGTGTAGGGGTTGAAGTTCTTAAAAATATGTACAAGTCTAATGAAGATTTTTGTGAGATCTATCAAGTATGCATTTCTTTTGATGACATGTATCATATTGAGTTTTCTGAATATCTGAGACATGATGGTTTTATCTTTAAGGGGGGCAGTTATGTATCCCAAAATTCTTCATGAGGGTGAATATAATCAAGGAGAATTTTTTTGGAGCCATGGTAGGACATTTTGGTCTTTACAAGACCCTAGAGTTGGTAAAAAGAAATTACTATTGGCCTAGAATGCAAGTGGACATCAAGAAGTTTGTAGATATGTGTGATTTTTCAAAAGGAAAAAGGGAGATCTACTAATGTATGACTCTACCAATCCCTCCCCATTCCATCAAGGCCATGGGAGAGTATCACTATGGAATTTTTGTTAGGATTACCTAGAACCAAGAAAGGGTATGATAGTATTTATGTGGTAGTGGATAGGTTCAGTAAAATGGCTCATTTATTGCCATGAAAAAATACCTATGATGCTTCTTATATTGTTGATATCTTTTTCAAAGAAATTTTAAGGATCCATGGGCTACCTTTGAATATAGTGTCAGATAGGGATGTCAAGTTCATAGGGCACTTTCAGAGAACATTGTGGAGGAAATTGGGTACCAACTTGGCTTTCTCATCTACATACTATACACAAATAGATGGTCGAACAGAAGTGGTCAACATATCCTTAGGGAATTTTTTGAGATGTCTCACTAGACAACATGGAGAAAAGTGGGATATAGTATTGCCACAAGAAGAATATTCCTACAATGATATAGTAAATAGGAGCACTGGTCATTTCCAAATAGTGTATGGTCTACACCCAAGTGGTGTCATGGATTTGAGAGAATTAAATCAGGGAGATCCAATCAATGTTGAGGGTGAAGCATTTTACATTTCCATCAAGGAGGTACAGGAGCAAGTGAAAACATAATTACAACAATCTGCAGACAAATACAAGCAATATGTTGAAAAAAGAAGAAGGGATGTTCAGTATACTATTGGAGACATGGTATGGGTGAAATTGAAGAAAGAAAGGCTCCCAAAGGGAAAGTACAGAAAGCTCATGTAGAGGAAGATATGACCTTGTCAGATTCTTGAGAAGTGTGGGAAAAAAGTATACAAAATACAACTCCCTCCTAATCTTGGTCTATCCCCTATATTTAATTTTTGTGATTTAACTCTTTTCAAGTGTGATGTAAATGCAGATGAATATCCTTCTATACAGGAAGCTATTGATTCTAATGATATTACAAATCATGATCCACCAATCCTAGAAAACATTTTGGACACTAGGATAGAAAAGAAGACAAGGAATAGAGAGTAAAAGGAGTATTTGGTCCACTAGAAAGATAAACCTGACTTTGAGGTAGTATGGATGCCTGAACAACAAATTCTAAACTAGGGTGCTATTAGAATGATTCAGAATAACCAAGATGGGGTGAATCAGTTATCCTAGGTCCAGATGTACCAATTGAACTTATAAACACTTTAACCAACTGAGATCCACTTAGTCTCTATAGTATATAATCAGTAACATAAACTTGTAGTTCATTGTCCTAATGTAGTCAACTTTCAGAATATAAAACTATTAATAGTACAACACATCAAATAACATTCACACAAGTATGACACCGGGATTTAATGTGGAAACCCAATATGTGAAAAACCACCAGTAACATGCTGCCAAATTTTCACTCTTCTAAAGTGAACTCTATGAGGAGCCAACCCTGTTAAAGGTTACAATACACACTTTTAAATGTGACCATGTTGAAGGATTTAATCACCCTGTTAAAAGTGAGCCTTGTTAGAGGGCTTAGACCATTCCATTAGAATGTCACCTTGATTAAAGGATTTACAATATGACTGTTAGGGAAACCTTGTTTAAAAGGATTTTGCATTGATACAATGGTTATAAAGTAACTAAAAAGTGATCTGAAACATAAAACTCACTTTACAAATACAGATCCACTTTTGCTCAAATGCTAATTCACTGAATGGCTTCCATTTTCATTTCTATCACTCAGATCTTCTTGGAAATTTGTCAAGAAATCAACACTATGCAGTACTGTTCTACTCTTCTCAGCCTTCTCATCCTTCTACTTAGATTATCCAATCAACTGAATTAACCTCTACATACATAACCTGCAATTAAGTTAATCTTATACCTCTCTAATTAGGTAGCTAGATCTTTTGCTGCTTAATCATTTCCATAGATATTAGGGTCTGGTCATATCCAATGAATCCTTCCAACATTTCATTTTCCATCTACCTTTTAGAATACATCTTAAAACTCCTTCTTGAATCCATACATAAAAATGGTTAAACATATATTAAATTCTCATTTAATTCTCCACAATGATCATCCTTATCTTAAATATACTTCACATATCCCAAGAAATCAGCTATGTTAGCTGGGATCTCAAATCTTCCTCAAATTGTCAAAATACTGACACTCAGCCATCACTTTGTTCTTTCACTTGGTCATCACTAGATAAATCGGTAATTTACTGATGCTCGATAAATACTAATGGTCGGTCGGCACTAAATGTTCTCAGCATGTAAAGATGCTCGTTTGATACTCGCATCACTTAGCACAAACATAAGTTCCTTAATATTCTACTCTGTTACTCGGTCAAGACTAAACTTGTAGTCATCTAAACTTCACTTGGTGTTAAAGATAACCAACATATTACCTTACCAAGGTGCAATCTCATCAAGTACCCATTCTAGTTTCACATAACTCAATCATTTCACTAGGTATTCTTATCATCCCCTCTTTTCAAATATTCTTCATCAATCAATTGATATGGAACTTTACAAGATAGAAAATGTCTTAAAAGCTAAGGTTTGACATCAATAGAAATACAACAATTATTTCATTTGTAGCTTCCAACAGGTACAAAATTAAATAAAATCATCACAAGTTGGCTTGAGAACTCTTCTCCAGGGGAGTATGGTGCAGGAGAACCCTCCTCTGAACAGGAAAGTGAAGGGTGATAAGGAGGCACTAGATATTTCTTCTTCTCTTCCTTTAAATTTCATTTTGAAAAGGTTTACAATAAGATTCCCAAAATTGTGGAACTCTATGTCATGAATTGGTGCACTATAATCCATCATGGACATAAGGGAAAATGGACTATAGGATTGATTCCTTAGATATTTTTGGTCCTCTAGGATCCATGTTCATGGTTTTTATAATTTAAATCCACTCCTATGTCAAGGAGGGTCTATTAGCACTATATTCTAAAATTTTTATATTTCAAAAAGTGGTCTTTTCCCGCACTATTGATTTTTAATTATGACCTTTTCATGTGAAAAAATTATTAAAATGTGCATAATCCTTCAAGAGGTCACCTTTTATTTTCAATTGCATAGTTGCATTGTCTTTGTTAAGCAGTCATTTAACCACATGAGTAAGTGAGTGAATGGGTTGTCATGTGGTTGCACAACCATGATGGTCTTGTAAAATGTTAACCTGACTGTGCGAGTGAGCAACAGGGTTATCAAAAATGTTTTGAAGTTGTTTATCTCTCACTCTCCATGTAATTTTACCTTAAGGTTTTTAGTCCTCGAGTGAGCGAGAAAGAAAGGAATTGTGTTGTCGCTTACTCGCCAAGGTGATTTAACCTTTCATTTTTGTTGTGCGAGTGCGCAAGCAAATAAATTTTTAGGCCATCACTCACTCACTGAGGTAAGTCACTTAACATATTTTGTTGAACAAGTGAGAAAGTCAGGTTTAGGTTAGGTCACCGCTCACTCGCTGAGGTTTATTTCATGTCATCTTTTGTTTTGCGAGTGAGTGACGTGGTTTGTATTATGTTGTATGATTGTTATCGCTCACTTGCGATGGTTTTTTCACTTAAAGTTTTTAATATGCGAGTGTATAAGAAAAGGAAATTATCATTCCATTGCTCACTTGCTAAGACTTAGCGGTTAACAAATTTTGGACCGTGAGTGAGTGACATGGCTTGTGACCTATTTCAAAAGGCATCATCACTCACTTATGATGGTTAAAGAGAAAGAAACAAAAGTGCAGTGAGTGTGCGACTAAATGAAAATTCAAGAAATAGTTTTAGTTGTCGCTCACTCGCGTAGTTTCAAACATGATAAGACAAAGTGCAGTGAGTGCATGACTGAAGAGTTAGATGAAATAAATGGCTCTCATTCACTTGCTGGATGATCTTGATCTTGGAGGAAGATGCTACGAGTGCGCAACTGAATAGAAAAAGAAGCTTTGTCGCTCACTCGTGAAGAAATTTTTGAAAGTCTAATTTATGCAGCAAGTGCACAAAAAGATGAAACATGCCTCATTCTTGGGTTTTAAATTCTAGAAAGAAAGAAAATGCATACTTTGTTCCAGCAAGGATACACAAGTTCAAATTAATGGCAGCATTAGTTGCAGACGCCAATGGTATGATTTTGCGAGTGTGGGGAATTGCAGTAATGTGGACAAGACATGGATGTGATAGGATATAAGTATAACTGATTGTGCCTGGATTCTGTACAATTCTCTTTTTTCTGCCTTCATGAAATTCTTAGTGAATAGAAGAGCTTGTTTTCTGAGATCAATCTTAAGAAGGAAAGACGAGTCAAGCCATTACAAGCGTAGCTTCAAAGGGGTCTGGGAAGAAAGAAGTTGCAAGAAAGAAGTATATAGATATATTTGTAGAGCTCCTACCTAGAAATTCTAGTACAAACAATGCAAATTGGGAAGAATGGAAAGATAAATGGTGTCAATGTAGAAACCCAATCACTCTCAATCACTCTGGTAATAATTTGTTTCACTACTTCTGGAATAATAGGGTTAATTTAGTCCCTATCTGCAATCCTTGGAACATGAACATGGAAAAATTGATTGTCCCTGATGTGTACATTGATGTGGAATTTATCAAAGAGCTAGCTAAGAGCTACTGTCCAGTGGCTAGAGTAATTAGGAAGAAAAATAAAGAGTCCCTAGTAGCCATAAATAGAAGGACAGTAGCAGAGGTTTTCAAAATTTCTGGTGCAATATGTACCAAAATTGATCTAGATAAAATACAAGATGATTATGAGAAGTAGGAGAAACTGATAAAGAAGCATGAAATGCAAAGATTTTTTCCTAGGGTGGACCAAAATATGGTTGTAATTTTAGATAACATAAAGCCACCTTTTGACTTTTCTTTCTTCCATAATTATGTAAAATGCACAGTGTATGGTTTGAGCAAATTTCCAGAGTTCAATGGAGATTCAACTGCTCCTGTTGACCTATTGATAATGACCATGGACATTCAACAACCAAAGGTCAATACTGACTATGACTATATGGGTTATGTAGTTGAAGCTATACATACTTCATTGGTGGAAATACAACAAGATGTGCATGTTTCTGATTTTGTATTACAACAAGGCATCCATGGACAAATACTTAGAGTTGTTTGATTCATAATATGGGATTGAAATGCCAATTCAAAGATGGACCCAGGTATGGGATAGTTCTTTAGTACATTCTTATTTTGTTTTCTTTCAAAATTGGATTGTTTCTCAAATTTTAGACATGCTGGGAGTAAAAAGGGAAAGGTTGTCCTTTGATGTTAGAAGGTTGTTAAGAGCTTGGAATTTTATTCAGGGTTGGTCAATTTATCACAATGGGGTGATTTATTCTACTTTTATAAGTTCACTATCATTAGGGTTTATTGTTTCTCACAACCACCACATGTTCTCCCCAAATTTGTCCCACTTAGAATTGCTTTCCTAGAATTTATCTGGAAAATCACTTGGGTAGACAAAGATTTTTTAGAAGGGCCTAAGAAGGGTAATTTTGTCCCTAGGTTATGGGTGGGATGTGATTTTTTCTATAGGAAAAATACCTTTGAGAAGATTAATGGATTTTTGAAGCAATATATAATGTCAACAATAGTATCACGGTTCTGTGACCCAGAGCAATTCATTAAGATAGATTTGAAAAGTATGAATCCCTAGAAAAATGTGAGATATCATGAGGCCTTAGATGATGAATACATTGTGAGAAATAAGATCGACACAATTGAGGTCAAGGAGAGGAGAATAAAATGGAAAAACCTTATGAGGGTAGAAGCTGAATGGAGAGAATCAGATAGTTCATTTTCTAGATTCTTTCCTGACACTCCATATTTTCAAATAATTGAGAAAATGTTGGACTCTTATGACAATATGATGGCACAAGTGCCAAAAGTTAGTGTTGAAGATGTATAATCTCAAGGATCCCCAGACACATTGGCCTTTCATAACAAAGAGCAGTCAGAATAGGGGGAAGAGGATGAAGAGGCTGGAGAAGAAGCTACATCTACTTGAGAACCACCTAGTAAGAAGAAAAAAAATGAGGACAAAATGGTTCAAGCAAGGAAAAGCATGGCTAAATATATGGTAACAGAGCATGGAAAATATTTTAGAAAAAATTAGAATACAATTGCATACTATGCCACAAGATGAAGGGCAAGGAGAAAATGAAATGATCATGAGTACAGAGATGGACAAAAGAATGATGATGGAAAATGAATTCATGAAGGATGATGAATTTGTAAAATCAGATGAATTAAAAAGTTTCCTAATAAAGATGAAACAGAGGGACTTGAGGCAAAATCTAATAGCAGGGGAAGGACAAGATGAGAAAAATGAGGAGATTGTAAAAACACTCCTAGAATATGACCCTGAGAGTGAATTGATCAATGTTGAACATGCTAGGTTTTTGGTGCAGAATAGTGGAATATCATTATGCCTAATTGGGACTTACAGTCCACTTTCACTATTGACCAGATCAGGTTACAGGAGAATTCCATGTTTAAATCTGAGTTTGAGATAAATGATGTGTTGAGAGGATCATGTTTTGATACTAAGTCTAAGGCTCTGGCTATTTGGTCCCTTGCCCCTACCACACAAAAGCCTTTGGTTCTGAACATAAGAGAAGAAAAGAAGACAGATAGAATGATATGGAATCTATAGAATATGAGTGACATAGAAATTGCTCATTTAATGACCTAGGTTTCTGTTGGTTGTATTTTCAGTTTTGAATCTTGTCAGTAATTTTTTTGAGTTCCCAGTCAGTTTCCTACTTTAAATGTCAAAATATTGTTCAATGCTATCAAAATCCCTCTGCAAACAATGGTTTCTAAGCCTTCAAAATCAAAAAATGTGTAAAACCCTAGTTCTTAAAAATGGTTTCTATTTTGCAGTTACTTTTTCAGAAAATTTTGAGTCACTTAAGTCATGTGCCTATTTTCATGTTTCAATATTGAGTCGCAATGTCTCTTTAAGCCTTGAAAATATTTCATATTACTTAGAGACTTGGTGAAATGCTTTGGTCGTGCTACCAAAAAGATAAAAGAATATGATTTTAGTGTTAAGGAGATTTCACGCGGGCTGCTGATGAAGATATTGATCTTGTGGCTCGCGGAGAGTCTCATTCAAAACCCCAGAGTAATGAAATCCTTTGGCGACTTTGAGATAATTCATTCGTGCAGTCTCAAAAGAAAATCAGAGTTAAAGAAGGGTTGAAGTTTTCATGCAGTCACATGATCGCAAAAGGAAATAAGAGTTAAGACATATCTTATGAGATTAAGTGACAACCATTGATTTTAAAGATAATCTAGTGGTGGGCGTGAAGTGTCACAACTAACTCCTTAGTTAAGAAATCTTAAAGAGGCTTCAAATTCATTCAGTTGTGATGTCTCACAAGTAAACCAAGGTTAAGAGATGAGTTAAATGCATTCAGTCATGAGATCTATAATGCAATCAAGGGTTAAGTTAAAAGATATAAGATAAAGCAACTACCATCTGATTCAAGATTGATCTTGTGGTTAATGTTAAGTCACGAGATGAAAGTTTAGATGGATAAAATTCTAAGAGATCTTTTGACAACTGTCATATTAAATGAAGATCTAGAGGTTGGAGTTCAATCTCAAAAGAAACCTTGAGTCAGATAATTATTTTAGTGACAACGAGATTTAGTTAGTCATGAAGTCTCAATAAGAACTGTGGTTGATAAAGGTTAAGTAAATTTCAAGTGAAGTTGCAGTGAAGAGATCTGAACCGTGAAAGAGAAAAGATCTAGTGGATAGCGTGAAGTTGCTGATGAAGGTCAACACGTCAATGAAAGTTTAGTGATTCAGTGGTGGTAATTTAGATATGGACACGTGTCTAAATCATTCAGAGATCTGAGGTCTGTGTAAAGTCTCTATGTAAACCTGAGGTTAAGAAATTCATTCTATGACTTGGAGATAGCTTAAGTTACAAAGTCTCAAAATGAACTGCAGTTAAAGACAAAGCAAAGGAGATTACATGTGAACCATTGGATTAAAATCTGATCTAAAGCTAGTCGCAAAGTCTCGAATCAAAAGAAGAAAGTAAAAAATGGATATGAGATTTCACGTGAACCGTTTGATAGAGAGAAGATCTTACAATGGTCACGTCATCTCAAAAGAAACTCAAGGTTAGTGAAATCTTAAAGCGACTTTGAATTTGTACAGTCGCGTAGTCTCTAAAAAAGAACTATGGTTTAAGCAAGAGTTATTTGAAGCCTTAGTCGTAGAGTCTCAGAAAGAAACATGAGTTAAGATATTTCTTTTAGTGATAAAGAGATGAATTTTGATCAAGATGCTAATCTTTTGGTGATCGTTAAGTCTTAGAACAAAACCACAGTTAAAGATAACTCACAGTGATAAGGAGATCATACAGTCACACAGTCGCTTAAGGAAACCAGGGTATGAGCAAGGTAAAGTATAAGGTTTTCTTCCATGCCATGTTGTATAGTTGTCAGCCAATCAGAACATAGGGATTATGAAAACATGTTTAAAGAGTTTCTGAGTTGTGATAAATGGGCCAATCATATCAAATTTTGATTTAGTTTCAAATATAATAAGGTTTTAAATGAAAAAATCACTCATTCAAAATTGATCACCTGTCAGTTTCAAATGCCACAGCTAGAAAGAAAATTGATATCACAACACATAGAAGTAATGACAGAAGTGATTGAATGCAATTTCCATGATTTTGAATCGAATGGTGCATTGATTTTTTCTGAATAAGTAGGCATTACTGTTGTTCATTTCATTTTAGGAAGAGTTTCAGTTTTCAGAGCAAAATTTGCAAAAGTGATCAGTCTTTTCAAGAGAACAGAGCTATCCAAATTTGTAGAGTGAAGAAGAGAGTTGATCAATTGCAATTAAGAATAGATACAATGAGCATATCAGTCAGCATTGCCTCAACTAGCAGGAAGAGCAGAGATGGTGATGATGATCTCAAAGTAAAGATAAATTACTCAGAGGAGTTCATAGCTCTCCTTCCAGGATCCAATCAGGGAAAAAAGATAAATGACGAGTACCTTGGTGATAGTTTTTCTTACATTAGAGATGCAAAGACACCTGATTGTTCAGGCTATCACTTTTTTAATTACTTCCACAAGAATAGTGAGGGTCCTATGCCTGTGTCAAACCCTTAGATGTCTAGATTAGAAAAACTAATAGTTGCTGATGTGTTTGTGGATGTTGATTTGTTGTTGGAACTAGCTAGTAACTATGACACAATTTCAAAGACCATTAAGAAAGATGATGGAACTATCCTTGTAACCCTTGATAAGGTGTCATTCATGAAAGCATTTAATATATACAACCCCTACACAACAAAGATAAACCTCAAAGCCTTAGTTGGTAGATATACTAAAGAGGTTGGCATTGTTGCTAAATTGATTCAAGCCCATGTGCCAAAAGGAAATAGAAAATATATAGCACCTATCCCTAGTTATAATGCACCCTATTTCTACAAGGACCTGGAATTATATATGAAGTAAATTTCCTATGCCCTATGCAGAGTTTTAGGGGTTGATAGTGGAAGAGAGAGAGTATCCTCTAACATGCTGATGATAATCTTGGACTTGCAAAGTCCCTATGTCAGTACTGGTTATGATTACATTCAGTATGTAATTGAAAAAATGCACCAGGGATTCATGGACATTCATACAAAGGTAGGAAGCCCTAAATTCCTACAGTATTTATTGCTGATGCATTTGATTTTGTTCTACAATTTTAATATCATGGACCAGCTCAATCTGCAGCCTAGAAGATTTTATCATGGTCAAGCCAACCCTGTGCAAATTTGGTTAAGGGTATGGAATTACACATCCAGAGAGAATGAGTTCTTTGATTTTGAGAACAAGGTAGTGTATCCCTTGTTGAGAATCTTAGGAGTCAATATGACCAGGATTCCAGTCAATGTATTACAACTTCTGAGGCCCTACAAATTTATGGATAAGTGGAATGGAGATCACAATTGGGGTGATTTATATTATCATCAGAATTTTAGTCTGATCAAAGTTTATGGTTGCTCCCAATCACCACACATTTTTCCATATAGAGTACCACCAAGAATCGCTATCATAGAGTTTATATGGAAGCTCATGCTAACTAATAGGGAGCATTTTTCTCCACATAGGAAACGAACATTCACACCTAGGCAGTTTATTGCTTCTGATTTTACAATTGGTAAAAGGGCCTATGATGTTGTGAATGGATGGTTGAGACATTATAGAATGAATGTAGCCCTTTATAGGTACATTTATACAGAGGGGTTCATAAAAGGTGCCAAGAAACTTTTGACACCATCCATTCAAATCACTAAAGAACATCAGCCATGTGAAGAAGAGGATCTTATAAGGAGCATCCTTGAAGAGGACGAGATTTCAATAAGAACAAAAAAATACCAAGACTTGATGGATTTAGAGCAAAAACTTAAGAAAAAGGGATCCCATTTGGGGGTTAATTCCCAGGTATGCCCTATTTATAGAGATTAGTTAGGATGATTGAGTCTTATGAGATTCTACGCAACCAACTGGAAGAGAAAATTGAGGATAAGGATATAGGTCCAAATAAGCAGTCTTCCTCACAATATAGTAGTAGTTACTCAATATAGAGCCCACCACCAATGGATCAGCCACCTTAGACTGAGGAAAACATAATTGACCTAACACAAGGACATGAGGCTAAGGTAGTTACTGAGTCTCCAAAGAAAAAGCAAAAGGTGGAAATAGGGGAGCCTTCTATTGTCAAGACACAGAAGAGGAAAAAGGACAAAGTGAGTGCACTTTACTAGGACATGAGCCTATGATCACCAATTGAGAAAGATCATAAGAGAAGGCAAGAAGAAAAGAGAAGACATAGGTGATAATGTTGAGATGCCTCTCTTATTGTGTCAGGATGAAAGGGAGTTGCAACAAGAAGAATTCTTGAAGGATGATGAATTCATAAAGACTAAGGAATTCAAAGATTTCCTTATTTGGGTCGAGCAACAACAAGTGGGGGCATAACTAAAACTAGAAGGAGGAGAAACAATTACAAGTGAGGCCTTATAGGCTCTCCAAGCATATGATCTAGATTCTGAGAACATGAACCCTGATGAAGCTAGACAATTAGTAAAGTCTAATGGTATGATATTAGTAGAGGGATGGGACCTAACTTCAGCCTTCATCATAGATCAAATCAGAAGGAAGCTAGACATCAAATTATCAATAGAGACACAAGTAGGGGAGACGATTAAAGGGTGTGGTTATAATGCATAATCTCAAACTCTAGCTATGTGGGATCTAGCTCCCAAGGACTAAAAGCCAACACTAATAAATGTACAAGAGAAGATGGAAGGGGATAAAATCATCTGGTCTGTTCACAACACTAGAGACTTGGAGATTTCATAGGCCCTAACTCACTTTGCTCATTTAAATGAGGAAAAACCTATTTAGATGTCCAATAGGCATGAAAATTTATTTGATGAAACAAGTCTCATTGCAAAGGATAGAGAGCTGGGTTTGATAAAAAGCAGTGCTATGGAGAAAAAATTGCAGATCTAACTCAGAAGTTACAAGAGATCCCTGAGGTTGTTCCTGCTGAACCTAAACAGGCTAAAGATGAACTTGTGAAAACAAAGGATACATGGGATGCTCAGAAGGAAAGAGAGCAGAATGATACAAAAAAGAATAATGTGGCTTTAGAAGCCTTCTTGAATATTTTGCAATATAGAATTGAAGGATAAAGTTGACTTAGTGCATGGAGCCTACAATAAGTTGTTCGACCTACAAATTGAGGTAACCAGTTTTGTATCAACATTAAACCCCTATTTTGGGGCTTGGTCAGTTAGGACCATCTTATTTGAAAGGTTAGCATCTTTACATCCATTTAGGGTAGACTTACCAGAGATAGTCACACAAGTTGGTGATGAAATAGAAAAAATTGGGGTGACCTTGTCCTTTTTCAAGGGCAAGGAAAATAAGATAGAGACTAGATTGAATATGTTTGGATCTAATTATAACAAGTTTATTCCTTCTATAAGGTCAGCAGACAATCAGATCAAAGAAGTGGAGACATGGACAAAATGAATTTGATTCATTATTGCATAGTTAAGAGGCATTTGTTTCTGATACCAATGAATTAGATATGGAAAGGTTCAATAGAACCTTGGATGAGACATTTAAGGTCGAGCCATATTTCAACAAATTTGTGACAAATGTTAAAGCATAACATATGCCAGATGAGAGAGGAAAAAGACACAACTAGAAAGCATTCAAAGCTTTAATTGGCCTATAGAGGAAGATTTTGCAGCATGGGATGTTCTTACAAAGCCAAAGAAAAAGAAGACTGCAACAATTGACCTGGATATACTAGATGAAGAGTGAAGAGGACACCTGGCACCTGATCTCTGAGCACATGGAGGATAATTATCATAAAGACTAGTGTAAGTTATCTTGAAATGGCGGTCACTAGGTCTCGTTACAACTAAATGAAGTTATCTAGAATATCAACACACAAAGGTGACAACTATTGAAGATTTGAAGATCAAATTTGATTATCAACAAGTTTTGTCTTGCCACTGTTCAGATGTCTAACTGTAAATTTTCTCTTTTAATACCTTTAGGGTTAGCTTAGCCATTAGAAGCTTGTTGCATCCTTGATTTTTAAGGATTCCAAGGTGGCTAATGCTTCATATATATAGTAAGTAGAAAGACATTGTAAATGATGGTAAAATCACAATTACGAGGTAGACTTTTCAATTTTGTCTAGTTCTCAAAAGGTTTTTGGTCTATTTGAATGTATTGGATCAGAAGGTTATCAATAAAAATACAATGAAATTTTTTGTTTGAGATCTTTGATGTCTTTTTGCATTTATGTTTCAGCTCTTGTATGTTTAATTTGTAAGACATCTTAAATGTTCCAGTTATAAGGTAACTGTGCTATTATTTGTGAGTTTATTTCAAGGAAGGATTAAATCTTGCAAATAGTTCCAGAGGGTTAGGCCTTTGTGCAAGAATTTGATACAGAGATGTGAGAATGAGAGGATAGTTTGTAAGACATTCTATCTGGGATTTTATTTGTGTTCTAATTAATTGTTCTTTGTGAGTGTATGTTGTTAGAGTAATTTAGCAATTGCTCTTTAGTGCTTAAGTTTCACTTAGGCAGTTTCTTTAGTCTTAGGAAAGTTTCTATTTCCTAGCAGTTGCCTTTTTAGGGTTTCGACATCCTTTATAAGGATTGTCTTCTTTGTATTTCATAAGGAGTTTGTAAATCATTTATTGTTGAATATAGAATATCATTTTCTGTCAACATGGTTTTTCATTCTCTGGCCTATCGGCCGCCATAGCTGTCTGAATACTTCTATCCTCTTTCTATCTTCTTCTTCTGTGTAACAGCTTTGCATGCAGGTGATCTTGGTTGCATTGCGTTTCAGCAATCTCAACATATGTTCCATTATGACTCTTTGCCTGGGATTAGGCGCTGGTCAAGTTTTTGATAGGTAGTTCTAATCATCAATCAATTTAAAATAAAATCTTTTATTTTTGTTATTAAGAACATATATGTCTAATTAATTGTATTGAGAAATACAATTCATTGTGGTGATTCCTTGAAGACAGAATCAATAGGTTATCCTTCCTAAGTCTAAAACTCAAAAAATAAGGATGAGAATCCTTATTTCACTGTTGTTTTCCCTTGTCATGTTCATGATCTAGCTTGTTAAACTTTGCATTAAATTGGTTGTGTTCACCTGAAAGATGTGTTATCATTTGTTGCAGTAAAAGGAAGGAAACAAATCAGTGTAGTTCTAAGCCCAATGTTGAGTTACTAAGAAATAATAATATGAGAAAGGTATACCTGCCTGAGTGATGTGGGGCTTGAAGAAGAAGAAGGATTGTATCCTTGTTAATTATCCTTTCACATGTATGAATCAAGAATTGGGAATCTAGGAGTCAAGCTTGATAGCTATATTGTGATTCTACAAGAAAAAGCGCTAACAAATTGGCGACTCTACTGGGGAATACTTCTAATGTTCTAGAGTAATGTTTATCAGAGAGTTAGTTCTTGTGATACTAAGAATAATTCTATTTTTCCTAATAATTGTAAGAGCGATTCTATTCTGTTTATCTGTCATTGTGCACTACATGAAGGTCATGATCCTGAAAATGTTACAAATATTATCTCACATAGATTGAGTGGTGGTTCTGAATTCTTTGATGTGCCCCAGTACATATCTTTGAAGAAAAATTTGCAAGAGAAAGTGAATCTACATCAATATAGACAGTAAAGGATAGTGCTCTTGTAATTACATATTTGGTAAAGTGAGAAAATACTGTGAAAACCTTGCATATGGGCTTTGTTTAGACTTATTGTTGTGTAAGAATGTCTAATTTGGGACAATATTCTTAGCTATTTTATATATATTTGTCCTCTGTAAAGGGGTGGAGACTCTAGTCTCTGTGCATTCCAGTGTGATTTTCATATTGAAAATGTTGAATATACTTATCTATTTTAAAAGACGAGCTGACAAAGAAACACCAGGTCTCATTATAGATCTAATCTTGAGAATGATATTGGAGAAGATCTCCATACACCTAGAAGGAGACAGTGGTCCAAGAGAGGTGGATCCAATCATGGTTCCCCAAATACTTCAAAGGGGATAATGGAGACCCATGTTCCTGAAAGAAGGTCATCCTCATATGAGAGTGCAGAGAAATCAAGGCATGTAGGTCCTAATAGAGCTGATACATCTTTTGATCCTTTCAGAGAAGGAGAGATGAAAGATGCAGGTTTCTTCCTTGCAGAAGAAAATCTAGCTCCACCAGAAGAAACTTTTTCTATTGTGAAAACCTCTTATGATTCTAATAAGCTAAGAGAAGAGGTTCTATCTTTGAGAAGAAAGAAAAAGGAGCAAGAAATAGAGATAGCAGACGCAAGGAAGAGGTGTGAATAAGAGATATATGACTTATTGATAGAGAGAGAGGAAATCTTAGTAGAAATGAGAAGAAATGACCTCAAGGCTAAGAGCCTAAGTTAATAAGTTAAAGGCCTAGATACAAACTTGTTTGGTGATCTTGATGATTTGGAGAAGAAAGCCGCAAATAAGATATCAAACTCTAGCAAAGATGGGTTTGAAGGAAATGGACCTGTCATCAGACAATTGCACCCATATGAGGTTGAACGGAATTCAAAACTCAAGGAAAGAGGTAAAGATGTCCTCAACAAGGGTAAGAAAAAGGCTGTTGGTGTTATTATAGATGATCCTAAGAAAAACATGACTATCCTTGCAAGGATACCTCAAGTTGATCTAGAACTTGAACAAGACATAAAATCCAAGGAAGATCTATCCAAACAGCTAGAAAATTTGGAATTAGAGGCTGTTGCAGCTGATATGAGGATGAAAATATCTCTCTTACATGTTACTAGAAAAACTAGTGGAAGCAACTCTATGCCTGTTAATCATGGGATTCAACCAAAAAACTAGTATGTTGATCCTAGTCCAAATAATCAAGGTGTTGGTCCTAAAACTCAGCCTTTTGGCTTGAATCCAAGTGCTCAAACTTCTAGCCCAAGTGTAGTTGCTCAACCTGCTAGTCTTGGTCCAAGCGCTCAATTCTCTAACCTAAAGAAAAGTGTTCCTCCACCCATTCAAAATCAAAGAGGAATAGCTGGACCAAGTAGTAACAATGTGTTGGGAAACTTCCTAAGGAGACTTGTTCATATGGACAGATAGAGAGTCCTTTTCTTTGATGGTATTCTTGGTCACCCAAATGTGATCCCCAATGATGAAAGACATAAAATCCCTAAATTCATAGGAAATAATGTCATAACTTGTGAAGAACATTTGAAATATTTTAGTGATAAGATAACTGATTTTGAAATTGAAAATGAAGATGTCATCATGAAACTTTTTGTTCAATCCTTAACAGAAGATGCTAGGGATTGGTTTAGAAATCTACCTAATGATAGCATTGTATCTTGGGATGAGTTTGTAAAATATTTTAGGGAAAAATAAAGAGAACATGTGAGCTCTGGTTATATGCTGAATGAATTCAATAACATCAAGAAATTCCCTAATGAGAGTATGACAAACTTTAACAATAGATTCCAAAAGGCCGTGAATAAATTGTTTCAAGTGCTGAGGTTAGATGAGGAACTATGTCTGACCACTTATTTTAATGCTGTTGAAGGTAAGATGTCTTACCTGATTAGGGAAAAAAACCCAACCTTGAGAGATGCATACAAAGTAGCTATTGACATTGAGAGTAATAGGTGAGCACTAGGAAAGATGGGAAAAGGGGATGATAGTAAACTTTGGAAAGAAAAGGGACCATCTAGAAAACCTGTCAAAGAAGATGACATAGTGGATAAAGTAGTAAGTGCACTAAAAGGCATCACTGCTAAAATGGACAAAAATGACAGGAGAGGTTACCATGATAAAAAATATTTAAACCAAAGGTTTGATAAGTAGCCTAACATGAGGGATTACCCATATAAAACAAACTAGAATAATGGTGAGACCATCCCTAAAGATCAAGAAAAACAAAAAGCCAAGGAAACCCCTGATCTCCTAAAAAGGAATAGTACAAATTATGTTGAAAACACTCCTTGGTTTGTTGCCTGCAATATGCCACATTCTTCATATCAATGTGTGATAGCTCAAGCCTTGTCTGATCAAATGGATGAGAGGGATGAAAAAATAGGTGTAGGGAAAGAAGGCCCTTCCATTAATATGTTAACGGTGAAAATACCTTATCCATGGTCTTAAACTAATAACCCACCCTCTGAAAATATGAATAAAGAGGAAAAAATTTATTTGGAATATCAGCCACAGGTTGTTCCCTATCCAAATGATGAGGCTGATATTATGTCACAAGAAACTGTAAATGAAGTAGGAAATGATAAGTCACATTCTCATTAAAATATTCCCACTGATGAAGAAAGGAGGTCCTTGACTACTACAAATATCAATCAAGCCAGGGATGCATATAATTTGAGAAATAGGAGAGTGGAGCCTACTCAAGGTAAACCTGCCCCTACATATATCAAAAAAGACTACCCTCAAGGTGTTGTAGATTCTCCTGTCAAGGAAAGCAAAGATAAGAAGTCTTCAAGACAAGAAAAACCCTCTTCTGATTGGAAGGAAAAATAAGGCACAAAAGAGGAGCAAGAAGCCAATGATAAAGCCAAAAAAGGTAAAAAAATGGGTGATATATCCTCTGAACTACCCATGTTTGACATGAAACATGCTCTGACTCAGATGAAAGTTCCAGTCCCACTAATGGAGAGGTTGAAAATAAAAGAGCATAAAGAAGCTGCATTAGCACTTTTGAGAGGGATAGATGATGTCTCTATGTCAAACCAAGAAAAATTATCCTTGACTTCAAATGATGATAGAAAGGAAATTCTATTTGTCAAGGAGAAGGAAGAATAAATGAAAGGAAAAGGAAAAGGCAAAGAAATTTCCAATATCTGCATTGGCAATGTAATTACTCAAGAACCATTGTCTGTTGACCCATTTTATGTCACTTTGGTGGTTAATAATCTCTTAGTGAAGAATTTCATGATAGATTCTGGTGTTGTGGCAACTGTAATGTCATATCATGTCATGAAGGAATTAGAGTTGCTAGTCACCACTCCTGCTGGAAGTTGTTATGCAATGGATAATAGGGAAGTTCCTATGATAGGAACATTGAAAGAAATTGAAGTAAAAATTGCTTCTTTCCCAGAAGCTACCTACAAAATGGACATATTTGTTGTGAATGCCAAACCCCATTATGGTATGCTTCTATCAAGACAATGGGAAACCATAGTGGGTGGAAGATTTCAGTTAGAATTATCTTATGCAACTATTCCTGTAAATGGTAATGAGGTCAAGTTGTATAGAGAACCTCGTTCACTTGTCATGGTGGAGATGGTTATGCCTAACTAATTAAATTGTTGTGTAGATATTGGAATGGAAAAATTTTATGTGGAAGAGATCAAGCCATGATTGAGGAATACTGATCCAATTGTTGATGAGTTGTTGTTGCAACAAGATGAACTATGGAAGATGTACTTTTATGGAGGATGCTCCATGGAAGGATCAAGAGAAGGAGTCATATTCATTTCCCCATTGGGTATTACTTTTAAATATTCTTTCATGTTAGCCTTTCACTGTACAAATAACACAACTGAGTATGAGGCCTTAATATTGGGAATGGATATTGCCATTAAACATGGTATCAAATGTTTGAAAATTCATGGAGATTCCCAATTGATCATTTCTTAGATAAGGGCATAGTATGTTGTCAAAGATGATAGACTAAAGTTGTACAAGTATGCAGTCTGAGATAGGTTATAATTATTTGATGCTTTTAACATTCTTTGGGTAGAAAGATCAAACAACATAATGGTAGACTTTCTTGCTAATGTTGCCTTGAAGAACAATGATGTTACCCTTGCTGGCATATCTATGGTAGAAGTAAAAAATAGACCAGAAGTCACTGATAATATCCATAAGTGGAAAGTGTTTGAGGATGATGATGACATCCTTAGATTTATCCAATGTGTAGATCAATATGATGGCCAGAAAATTGACTATGAATCTTTAGTAGCAGTTGTGAATGGCAGGGAATATATTCTTGATCAAGAAGTTATTCAGCTAGCTACTAATCATATTCCTAAAGGATTAGTTGAATTGGAGGGCATGTTTAGTATAAATGATAATTATATGTCCTAGAAATCCAATGCCAAGATAGGATATTTGGAAGAAATAAATCTAGGATCTGAGACATCTCCTTAGTTGGTCTATATTGGTAAAAAGTTGGATAGGAATGTGAGATTGAATCTGATAAAGATGCTAAAAAAATATAAACATATTTTTTCTTGGTCTTATGAGGATATGAAATCCTATATAAAAGACTTGTTTAAGCATGGTATCCCACTTAAAGAAGATGTGAAACCATTTAGGAAAAAAAAAAGACCTATCAACCCACTATTGGCTACTAAAATGCAGATGGAATTATTGAAGTTGAGGGATGCATGAATAATTCAGGCTATCAGACATTCATCATGGGTTTCTAATTTGGTCCTTGTGAGAAAGAAAAATGGGGACATAAGGTTATGTGTTGACTTTAGAAACCTGAATGTAGCCTCACTAAAAGACAACTATGGATTACCTAATATGGAGGCTATGTTACACATGGTCACTGGATGTGATCTATTGTCTATGATGGATGGGTTCTCAGGGTACAATCAGGTATTGGTCAAGGAATCTGAAAAATTCAAGACAACATTCACCACTCCTTGGGGTACTTATGTGTATCCTCGCATGCCTTTTGGTCTAAAAAGTATTGGTACAACTTTTCAAAGAGCCATGGATGTAGCCTTTAAGGATCTCATAGATGTTCTTATGGTAGTTTACCAGGATGATTTGACAAACTTTTCAAATAAATAAAAAAATCATTGTAACCATTTGGAGAAGGTCATGATTAAAGTATTAGAATATGGGGTATCATTGAACCCAAAGAAATGATACTTTGTTGTCACTGAAGGAAAACATAGTGTCAAAGGAAGGAGTAAGAATAGATCCGAAAAGAGTTGAGGCTATTCAGAAAGTTCTTTCTCCTAAATATTCAAAATGTATACAATCATTTTTGGGACAAATCAATTTTGTTAGGAGATTTATTGCAAATTTTGCAGAACTAGTCAAGCCCATAGTCAAGCTATTGAAAAGGGATGTGAAATTTGAATGGGATCAAGAAACACAGTTATCTTTTGAGAAGATAAAATAAGCCATCCAAGAAGCCCCTGTCCTATCCTAGTATCTCCTGATTATACCAAACCCTTCTCTTTATTCACATTTTCTTCTTTTCATACCATTGCTGTAGTTCTATTGTAGAAGGATGATGAGGGGTTTGAACATCCTATAGCATTTTTTACCAAATCTTTACAATTAGCTGAGCTGAATTATCGATTGGTGGAAAAATAGGCTTATGCCTTGGTAAAAGTAGTTAAGGCTTTCAGGCCTTATCTTGTATGCTCAAAATTAAATGCATATGTTCCTCATGCTGTTGTAAAAGAAATATTTGTCCAAAATGAGGTAACGGGAAAGAGATGTAAGTGGATTAACAAAGTTCAGTAATTTGATTTGGAGATCCATATCACAAAGCTGGTGAGAGGACTGGGACTATAAAATTGATGACAGAAGAGAATTTGGACTTAGTTCATGTAAACAATGTTAATTCCTTTGAAAATTTTGTTACAAGTATTGAAATGCAGCCATGGTATATTGACATTGTATATTTTCTTAGAAATGCTAGTTGCCCAAAAAATTTAAATGTTAACCAAAGGAGAAGCCTGAGGTTACAGGATCAAAAATATGTCTTATTGTATGGTAATTTATATTGGAAAAATAGGGATGGGATATTTTTGATAAAGGACAATCTAAAGAGGTTTTGAAAGAAATGCATGCTGGAATGTGTGGAGGACATTACTCTGCTAGATCAACATCTCACAAGGTTTTAAGGGCAGGCTATTATTGGCCTTGTTTATTTCAAGATACTCATGCCTTCATCAGGAAGTGTGAACCCTTCTAGAGATTCTCCAACAAGATGAAGTTTTCAGGAGCTTTATTATTGAATCCCATAGTTGCAGAAGCCCCTTTTGTCATGTGGGGAATGAATTTTATTGGAGAATTTTCTGATAAATCAAGTGGGGGGCATAGTTTGATTCTACTGGTAACTGATTATTTTACCAAATGGGTGGAGGAAATTCCAACTAAAAAGGCTACAAGTATAGTTGTCATTGATTTTTTGATGAACAATGTGATCACTAGATTTGGTGTTCCAATCAAGTTAGTAATAGACAATGCCATGTGCTTTAGATCTGAACAATTTGTTGATTTATGTTTTGATATGGGAATTGTCATTTCTTACTCATCCCCTTACCATCCACACGCCAATGGGTAAGAAGAATCAAGTAATAAGAATATTCTTCAAATGTTAAAGAAGACCCTAGAGAATAACAATAGAGTCTTGCATGCAAAGTTAAAACTTTCCCTATGGGAAGATAGAATCACTATGAAGAAAGCCACAGGGAAATCTTGTTTTGAGCTAGTATATGGTGTTTAGTTAAGAATGCCTATGAATAATTTACTTCCAATTTATAAATTCATCCAAGATGAAGAGATTGAGGTTTGTGAACCTATGCAAGAGTGAATGGTGCAGCTAGTAGAATTGGATAAAGTGAGGAGAGATAGTCAAAAGGAAAATATCAAACTACAACAAAGGATGAAATGAATTTTTGACAAGAGGGCAAATGAAAGGAAATTCCAGCCTCGTGACTTGGTATTGCAATGGAATGAAAGGGGTGAAGACAAAGGGAAACATAATAAATTTGAATCATTGTGGTTAGGGTCTTTTGTTATCTATTAGATTTCTGGAAAGGATTCATATCTCCTCAAGAATATGCATGATGAAGAATAGGAGTTTCCAGTGCATGGAAAATTCCTAAAAAATTTCTTCAAATGAATTTTTTTCCATGCACAATAGTTGTATCTTATGTACAGGTGTGTTTCCTTTTTTCGTGTGTTTCTTTTCCAGTTGTATGTTTTCTTTTCACAATAGGTTAGTGCAGTTGTGGTCTGCTTTCCCAGAGATCTGTTATTCTTGCTGTGAATTTACATTCAAGCATCCTTAGAGAGAGCCACTGTTGGTTGTATTTCCAGTTTTGAAGCTTGTCAATCAATTTTTTTGAGTTCCCAGTCATTTTCCTGCTTTAAATGTCAAAATCTTGTCCAATGCTATCAAAATCCCTTTGCAAACAATGGTTTCTAAGCCTTGAAATTCAAAAAATGTGTAAAACCCTTGTTCTTCAAAATGGTTTCTATTTTGTAGTTAATTTTTTAGAAAAGTCTGAGTCACTTAGTCATGTGCCTATTTTCATGTTTCAATCTTGAGTCACGATGTCTCTTTAAGCCTTGAGAATATTCCATATTACTTAGAGACTTCACAAAATGCTTTGGTTGCATTACCGCAAAGAGAAAAGAATATGATTTCAGTGTTAAGGAGATTTCATGTGAGCTGTTGATGAAGATCTTGATCTTGTGGTTCATGGAGAGTCTCATTCAAAACCCCAGAGTTAATAAAATCCTTTGGCGAATTTGAGATCATTCAGTCGTGTACTCTCAAAAGAAAATTAGAGTTAAACAAGGGTTGAAGTTTTCATGAAGTTGCGTGATCATGAAAGGAAATAAGAGTTAAGACAGATCTTATGAGATTAAGTGATAGCCATTGATTTTCAAGATAATCTAGCGGTGGGCGTGAAGTCTTGTAACTAACTCTTCAGTTAAGAAATCTTAAAGAGACTTCAAATTTATTCAGTCGCGATGTCTCACAAGTGAACCAAGGTTAAGAGATGAGTTAAATGCATTCAGTCGTGAGATCTCTAATGAAATCAAGGGTTAAGTTAAAAGATATGAGATAAAGCGAATACTATCCGATTCAAGATTGATCCTTTGGCCAATGTTAAGTTGTGGCATGAAAGTTTAGATGCATAAAGTCTAAGAGATCTCGCAACAACCATCATATTAAATGAAGATCTAGAGGTTGGCATTCAATCTCGAAAGAAACCTTGAGTCAGATAATTCTTTCAGCGACAACAAGATTTAGTTAGTTGTGAAGTCTCAATAAGAACTATGGTTGATAAAGGTTAAGTAAAGTTCAAGTGAAGTTGCAGTGAAGAGATCTGAATCATGAAAGAGAAAAGATCTAGTGGATAGCATGAAGTTGATGATGAAGGTCAAAAAGTTAATGAAATTTTAGTGATTCAGCGGTGGTGATTCAAATATGGACACGTGTCTAAATCATTCAGAGATCTGAGGTCTATGTAAAGTCTCTATGTAAACCCAAGGTTAAGAAATTCATTCCGAGACTTGGAGATAGCTTAAGTCGCAAAGTCTCAAAATGAACTACAGTTAAAGACAAAGAAAAGGATATTTCATGCAAACTGTTGGATTAAAAGCCGATCTAAAGGTAGTTACGAAGTCTCAAATCAAAAGAAGAAATTACAAAATACATATGAGATTTTATGAGAACCATCCAATAGAGATAAGATCTTATGATGGTCGTGTAATCTCAAAAAAAACTCAAGGTTAGTGAAATCTGAAAGCAAATTTAAATTTGCATAGTCATGTGGTCTCTAAAAAAGAACTATGGTTTAAGAAAGATTTATTTGAAGCCTTAGTCACAGAGTCTCAGAAAGAAACATGAGTTAAGAGATTTCTTTCAGTGATTAAGAGATGAAGGTTGATCAAGACATTGATCGTGTGGTGATCAGTAAGTCTCAAAACAAAAGTAGAGTTAAAGATAACTCTCAGTGACAAGGAGATCATTCAGTTTTACAGTCGTCGAAGGAAACCAGGGTATGAGAAAGGTAAAGTATAAGGTTTTATTCCATGCCATGTTGTAGAGTTGTCAGCCAATTAGAACATAGGGATTATGAAAACATGTTTAAAGAGTTGTCAAGTTGTGATAAACAAGCCAATCATATCAGATTTTGATTTGGTTTTGAATATAATAAGGTTTTAAATGAAAAAAGCACTCATTCAAAATTGATCACCTGTCAGTTTCAAATGCCACGAGTAGAAAGAAAATTGATATCATAACACATAGAAATAATGATAAAAGTGATTGAATGCAATTTCCATGATTTCAAATTAAATGGTGCATTGATTTTTCTGAATAAGTAGGCATTACCATTGTTCATTTCATTTCACCAAGAGTTTTAGTTTTCAGAGAAAAATTTGCAAAAGTGATTAGTGTTTTCAAGAGAATAGAGCTATCCAAATTTGTAGAGTGAAGAAGAGAGTTGATTAGTTGCAATTCAGAATAGACAAGATGAGAAAATCAGTCAGCATTTACTCAACTAGCGGGAAGAGTGGAGATGGTGATGATGATCTCAAAGGAAAGAGAAATTATTTAGAGGATTTCATAGTTCTCCTTCCAGGATCCAATCAAGGAAAAAAGGTAAATGACGAGTACCTTGGTGACAATTTTTCTTACATTAGAGATCAAAAGACACCTGATTGTTCAGGATATCACTTGTTTAATTACTTCCATAACAATAGTGAGAGTCATGTGCATGTGTCAAACCCTTGGACATATGGATTAGCAAAACTAATAGTTCCTGATGTGTTTGTGGATGTTGAATTGTTGTTGGAACTAGCTAATATGTATGACACAATTTCAAAGACCATTATAAAATATGATGGCACTATCCTTGTAACCCTTGATAGGATGTCATTCACAAAAGAATTTAATATATACTACCCTTGTACAACAAATATAAACCTCAAAGCCTTAGCTGCTAGATATACTAAAGAGGTCGTCATTGTTGCTAAATTGATTCAAGCCCATGTGACGAAAGGAACTAGAAACTATATAGCACCTACCCTAGTTATAATGCACCCTATTTCTAGAAGGACCTGACATTCTATATGAAGTACATTTCCTATGCCCTATGTAGATTTTTAGGGGTTGATAGTGGAAGAGAGAGAGAGAGTATCCTCTCACATGCTGATGATAATTTTGGACTTGCAACGTCCCTATCTTAGTACTGATTATGATTACATTCAGTATGTAATTGACAGAACGCACCAGGGATTCATGGACATTCAGACAAAGGTAGGAAGCCCTAAATTCCTACAGTATTCATTTCTAATGCATTTGATTTTTTTCTACAATTTTAATATCATGAACCAGCCCAATCTACAGTCGTATCATGGTCAAGCCAACCATGTGCAACTTTGGTTAAGGGTATAGAATTACACATCCAGAGAGAATGAGTTCTACGATTTTGAGAAATGGGTAGTGTATCCCTTGTTGAGTAGATTAGGAGTCACCATGACCATGCTTCCAGTGAAAGTATTACAACTTCTGAGGCCCTACAAGTTTTCGGATAAGTGGAATGGAGATCACAATTGGGGTGATTTATATTATCATCAGAATTTTACTCTAATCAGAGTTTATGGTTTCTCCTAACCACCACACATTTTTCCATATAGAGTACCACTAAGAATTTCTATCATGGAGTTTATATGGCAACTCATGTTGACTGATAGGGAGCATTTGTGTCCACATGGGAAAGGAACATTCACACCTAGGCAATTTATTGCTTCTGATTTTACAATTGGTAAAAGGGCCTATGATGTTGTGTATGGATGGTTGAGACATTAAAAAATGAATGTAGCCTTGTATATGTACATTGATATAGAGGGGTTCTTAAAATGTGCGAAGAAACTTTTGACACCATCCATTCCAATCACTAAAGAACATCATCCATGTGCAAAAGAGGATCTTATCAGTAACATCCTTGAAGAGGATGAGATTTCAAATAGAACAAAAAAATACCAAGACTTGATGGATTTAGAGAAACAACTTAAGAAAAAAGGGATCCCATTTGGGGGTTATTTCCCAGGTATCCCCTATTTACAAAGATTAGATAGTATGATTGAGTCTTATGAGATTCTGCGCAACCAACTGGAAGAGCAAATTGAGGATAAGGATAGAGGTCCAAATAAATAGTCTTCCTCATAATATAGTAGCAGTTACTCAATACACAACCCACCACCTATGGATCAACCACCTCAGACCGAGGAAAACATAATTGACCTAACACAAGGAAATGAGGCTGAGGTATTTGCTGAGCCTCCAAATAAAAACAAAAAGGTGGAAATAGGGGAGCCTTCTGTTGTCAAGATACGGAAGAGGAAAAAGGAAAAAGTGAGTGCACTATTCACTGGCACAGGAGCCTATGATCACCAATTGAGAAATGTCAAAAGAGAAGGTAGGAAGAAAAGAGAAGACACAAATGATAATGTTGAGATGCCTCTCTTATTGTGTCGGAATGAAAGGGAGTTGCAACAAGAAGAATTCTTAAAGGATGATGAATTCATAAAGACTAAGGAATTCAAAGATTTCCTTATTTGGGCCAAGCAACAACAAGTGGGGGCACAACTGAAATTGGAAGGAGGAGAAGAAATTACAAGTGAGGCCTTACAGGCTCTCCAAGAATATGATCCAAAATATGAGAACATGACCCCTCATGAAGCTAGAAAGTTAGTAAAGTCTAGTGGTATGCTATTAGTAGAGGGGTGAGACCTGGCTTCAGCCTTCATCATAGATCAAATCAAAAGGTAGCCAGACATCAAATTCTCAACAAAGAAACAAGTAGGGGAGATGATTAAAGGGTGTGGTTATAATGCATAATCTTAGACTCTAGCTATGTGGGCTCTAGCTCCCAAGGACCAAAAGTCATCACTAATAAATATACAAGGGAAGATGGAAGAGGATAAAATTATCTGGTCTGTTCACAACACTAGAGATTTGGAGATTTCATAGGCCCTAACTCACTTTGATCGTTTAAATGAGGCCAAAGATGTCCAGATGTCCAATAGGTATGAAAAGTTATTTGATGAAACAAGTCTCATTTCGAAGGATAGAGGGTTGGGTTTGATATAAATCAGTGCTATGGAGAGAATAATTGCAGATCTAACTCAGAAGTTACAAGAGATCCCTGAGTTTGTTTCTGTTGAACCTAAATAGGCTAAAGATGCACTTGTGAAAACAAAGGATATAGGGGATGCTCAGAATGAAAGAGAGTAGAAGGATATAGAAAAGAATAATGTGGCATTAGAAGCCTTCTTGAATATTTTGCAACATAGAATTGACATCCTGAAGGATAAAGATGACTTAGTACATGGAACCTACAATAAGTTGTCTGGGATACAAATTGAGGTAACCAGTTTTGTATCAACATTGAACCCCTATTTTGGGACTTGGTCAGTTAGGACCAGCTTATTTTAAAGTTTAGCATCTTTTCAGCCACTTAGGGCAGACTTACTAGAGATAGTCACACAAGTTGGTGATGAAATAGAATAAATTGTGGTGACCTTGTCCTTTTTCAAGGACAAGGGAAATCAGATAGAGACCAGATTGAATATGTTTGGATATGATTACAACAAGTTTATTCCTTCCATAAGGTTAGAAGACAATCGGATCAAAGCAGTGGAGACATGGAGAAATGAATTTGATTCATTTGTATGCAAAATAGATGTCAACTATGATAAATGAAATACTACTATTAATAAGCCAGTAAATCTATGTAAATGCAACCCAATGAAGGCTAAAAATAATCAAATGAAGTAAAAGAACAAGATTTACCTTCACCTACCCTTTGCAACTTGTCTCCATTGTTCTCCTAGCTTTGATTTCTTGATGTTTGAGCTCTCAGAATTCCAATGAAGCTCCTTAGCCAAGAATTCACCAAAGTGTGGAGATTTGAGTGAATGTAATGCAAAAATGCAACTAAATGGATGATGGGATGGTGTGTAAATGTTTGATGGTTGATGTGATTTGCTTGAAATGCTTGATGGTTTGAGTGCTTGAATGCTTGAATTATTGATTGCTTGATGGCTTGTATGCTTGATTACTTGATTACCTATTAGATCACAAAGGGGGAATGAGGCTCCTTTTATAGTTTTTTAGAAGACTTAAGCCTAGGTGGCACTATCCTAGGGTGGAGATTGAAAGGTGGAAGATCCTAGGGATATTATTTACTTGGTTGAAGGGATTAAGAGAAAGGGGGATGTAGTTAGAATGTGAGAGGAAGAATAGGGAGGATGTTCCTCCTACATTGACATAGAGGAGAAGAAGGTGGAAGGGAAAGACACATGTCCAATGTCTCACAAAGACCATGGAGAGGAAAGAGGAAGAACTTATTCCTCATGAGGACTCTTGGTACAAGTGTCCCATGAGTCATCTTGGACTCTTTGAGGTGGCTTGAGAAGTTCCTTAGGAATAGGGATTGTTTCTTGACTTGGTGTAGGGGAAGACATGTGGTCATGAGACCAAGTCTTATGAGGCCACATAGCCCTTAGAAATAGGACATGTGTGGGCGAGGATAATGAGTTATTAATAATTAATAATAATTAATTATTTTAGCCAAAGTGATGTGTCAAGTGACTAGGTCTAAGAGGTGGACTAGGAGGCTTAGTCATATTTAGTGACTGTATAATTAATCACTTTAATAAGACTAATTTAGAAGACTTAGGATAAGAAGAAATACACTATAGTGAATGTATTAAATAAATTAAAATAATTTACTTAATAAATAGAAGAAATAAACATTAATTAAATAATAAATATTTAATTAATTAATTAGTGAAGACATTTTTTAGTGTATACATTTTGCCCCTCTTTGAAATAATGTGCTGGTCACATTGTTTCAAAGAAAAATCTAGCTTTTTGCCCCTGCCCCAGACAATGTTGACGAAAGTGACCTATGCATGCCCCCTCGCAAGATTGATTGACAAAATTGATGATTGTGTTATAATTATTTGTTTCCTTTTTTTATTTTTCAATCAATCTCATGAAAAGATTCAGAAGAAATGGGAGTGAATGACTGATAGTGTAGTAGATGGGATGATTTATGATGATTGCAACTGGATTGATTGATGATGATTGATAGATGGTTGGATAGATAAGATTATGGCTTGATTGATCTACAATTTTGATGAAGGTTTTGTAAACAAGTGATAGACAAAGGTTCCAATTAGGATTTTATCAAAATTAAGTGTATCTAAGATGATGGAGTCTTAATAGAAAAAGATATATTTCTATGATATAGACTCAAAATTGACCTTGATTTCTTGGGTTCTGGGAGAAGGAACTGTAATCCTTGATAGTGAAATTATCAAAATTGAAGATCAATGTTGTGTTGAAAACACTTGCATTTGATGTGATATGAATGGAATGAAGATGAAGAATGTACTTGTTTGAAAAAGATGGTATAGGATGGATCGTTGGATGAGAGAACCTGATAGATGATAAACCAAGAGATTTTGGGGGATGATGTACAGATGCCAGATGTGGGGGCACAGGAAGAATAGATAAAGAGAAAAGGTGATCTAAGACAGATATCCTACAAAACCCCATAAAAGGAGCTTTTATGATCTATTAAATGCAATGCAAAATGATATGCAAAATGAGGATCTCCACAACTTCAGAAACATCTTAAAACTTCATAAATATTGGAATTTTATATTCATCATTGAGCTTGTTATGTTGCAAGAAAATGCAAGCATCATGGTATAATTAAACTAGGATGACCCGAGCGCTTCTTGCATGGAGTTTAATGTAGCAAACTTGACAAGCATCTAGGTATAATTGAACCGAGATGACCTGAGTTTTGTTTGCATAACAGACAAGGAGTATCCCCCCCTCCATTAGGGAACAAATATTTGGAGTCAAGGTATGTGTGGCATATCACCATCAATAGTATTCGCATAACAACATGATTTGTATATTGTCAATACTTATTCAACAGATGAAGGCACTTACGCATAAACACCCCAATTATTTGTTCCTTTGACTTCATTGGAAGATATCCCACAAACAACAATCAAAATAAAATATCATGTCCCATCCAAGCTATTCTAATCAATGACATATTTGGAGTTTTTAAACTCATGGAAAAGATATCCCAGAATAGCATAGGAAACATGATGACAAATGAAATCCAGATATGAATGCATAATCACATAACAAATCATTCTAACATGCCTGCCATGAATATACATTTCTTTGCCAAAAGATAGTGTTAGGTTTGTTGATCAGTTTGGTCAATATGATGTTGTTGTAAATGTATAGATAAACAGTCATATTGTGAAAGATGTGTCACAGATTATGAATCATGATTAGAATAGCATTGTGTAAGAACTGTTGATTGTGTTTGCTTGTCTGGTGAAAAATACTCCGTTCTGTCCTCTAAGATTCGTGACTATCATAGATCCACTTCCCAAACCAGGTCAAGGACATACCCCCAGCTAGGTGATGGACTAACTTATTATGGGTGAAGAAAGACACACTGGACTAGGGTGAATACCAGGACAGTAGACCAAGCTATGATGGGGTTTTATTGGGGATTTATACAATGGATAGGAATCATGGATTGGCCACTTTATGATGATATGTACAAGGTGAATAGTGACTATGAGAGCCACTTTATTATGGGTATATACATATGGGACGATACTCTAGAAGAATCATAATAGAGGGAGGAGCTAACTTGTCGCAAATGGTGCCTGTTTCCAGGTTTTCACCGCATGCTTTTATTGCACTTTTCTTGTGATTTTTTTATTTTTTTAATGTTTGGATTGATTGATTTTTTGGATTTTTGGATTTTTTGATTTTACTCATTCTCAAGCAAGATCACATTGGTTTGTCCCCAATGTCTAGCAAGGTATAGAATATTGCAGATGGATGAGAAAGTTGATGGATGAGGTGAACAGACAATAATGGATGAAGAGGGTGAATGCAACCCTCAAAGACAGTCTCCTCAAGATTACCCAAGCTAGGGAAAAAAAGAATATAGCAATGTAGGCTCATGGAGTAGTGTTGGATAGCACATGAGATAATGACCTGATGTCATGAAAAGCATATAGTCCAAAAGAATGGACATGTCAAGAGACTTCTAAGAAGTTTTTTTTTTTTCATTTTTGATCAAGGCCAAGGGGTCAATTTGATAGGATAGGATATAGCTATGATATCACAATCAGGATATGGGATGATGAAGGGTACAGATTGCTCATATGAGTTATAGGCTTGTGATAAGCAAGATCATGATAGGGTACCATGAAAGAAAACAAGTGAATAGGTTGATGGAAAGGATAATGCATGTCAAGATGCATGATGCTCATGGATAGGCTCAAACTTGTCAAGACCAAAGGTGTAAGAGGGAGTACATGAAGGATATGATGGATAGAATAGCATGGATGGAACTTGCCCCCAAGTGTAGAGTGCAAGAAGGAGGAATTACGCATGACACCTGTTTACCAGGTTTTCATCATGGTACTTGTCCAAGGCACCACAAGAAGTGGTTTTCACCATAGAAAGGATTTATTTTTCTTTAGTTTTGCTACCAAGGTGCCTATTTTACCAGGTTTTCACCAAGGCACTTTTTCTCATTTGTTTTTTATTTTTATTTTTATTTTATTTTTTGTATTTTTCAAAATTTCCCCAACATCTGGATCTTTGGACAATGCTCTTCTGAAAGATATGATATAATAAACCATGGTGATGGCTAGGATGTTCAAAGATATTGATAAGGTGATGAAAAAGGATAGATATGAAGGATAAGGGTAGATGGTGGTGAAGTTTTTATTTCATAGGTTGGATAAGAGGGATGGAAAGATAGAAAGTAGATGTTGTATAGTGGATATGAAGATAAGAAGCAGATATGTAGTGGATGGAAATGTTGGCAAGATCAACTTTGACATATACTTTGAAGGGTGGTGGAATGATGGAGGAACAACGGATGAAGGAGGTAAGGATGTATTTGAGGTAGTGGATTTTGGGATATAGGAACCCAAAGTAAACTTGGAAACTGGAAAATGCTTGGAAGGAGATGGAGTGAAATCCTTTGGAAGCTTGAATGTCCACTTTGATTTTTTGTTTGTATGAAAGTCTTTCAAAAGTGACTTGGGAATCCACATATTCTTTGATTTTTCTTTCTTTTGTGATTATTTTGAATGCATTTCTTCTATGAGGGATTTTAAAACCCACATTTTCTCTAATTTTTCTTTTTGCTTGATGGACCTTTGCAGCCTTTTGGATATTTTCTTTTTCTTTTCATTCACATGTCGATTAGATGGGACATGGTGATCTTTATACACATGTGGATTCTTGGATTTTTGATTTTTATGTTGCACATCCAAAAAGACTTGGGAATTTTGGGTGAATAGGAATAATATAGAGGGTTCATATGGATTGGTATTTAGACATTCTTCAAGTATGTGTGCCTTCGTTGATCTTGATACATGGTAGGGTAAGTAGATGGTGAACTAGAAATGGTAGGTGTGGTTGATGGAAGGATATATGGACCCAATATGGATGGAAGGGATGAAGAATTTAGCTTTGGGACATAGGAACCCAAAATGGATTTGGAGGATGGTGAAGGTTGGTTCTTACATTTGAATGGAGGAAGATAAGGTGTGAAAGGGATATCAATATCTTTGGAGTGAGTTATATTGTCAAGGTTCTCATCTTTAAGATTTATCTTTATACCAATAGGCTCATGAATAGCTTTTATAGGAGCAAATTTGATAGGAATAATTGAGATTTGAAGGGATTTATTACCATGCAAGGTATTTGGAGGAATGATGGTTTCATGAGGTGAATATGGAGGAGTATGACAAGGAGTTGATGGGATAATTTGATCTTGACAAGGATCTTCAGATAGTGTAGAAAGGGTGCTTTGCTCTTGATTTTCAATATGTTCATTGGAAATGGTGGAAGGAATATCTTGATCTTGCTTGGGAAGTGGAGAGGTATGTAGCTCTTGAGATGGAGGGATATCTTCTTGGAAGAAATG
>MU225851.1:2492853-2504391 GCA_018584345.1 Thuja plicata
TATATATATATATATATATATATACATAGCATCTACCCAAGCTGATCAATTACTTGATTTTGTTTCACATTGTAATTATAATAAACAAGTAGATATTTAATTCAACTTGCCATTGTTGATACAGATTAGAGAAACCATTGAAACTTCAAAATATTCGATCTGGCTATTGAGTTATTTCTACTAATAATAATTTTGTATTATATATAACGATCTTACATATACCTTGTATTGTCAGTCCCCCTGGACAAACATATGCTTACAAACCTATCATTTCTTATGCTAAACAAGAGTAATCTATACAAAGAGAAGGCAAAGCTAGTACCTAAACAAAGTGTAATTCTGAAAGAAAAATATATCCTGAAATCTGAGGCCAAATATGAATAGCAAAAAGGCCTATGATGAGCTTACTAGCCTATAAACTACCATCCAAGAAAGATGCCATAACTAACTAGTTTACAAAATGAGACGGCTCGATGACAATGATATCTTCGTCTGACTCAGAGTCAACATCCATGAAAGCATCCCCACCTTCATGGTTTGATTATTTGGAGCCTATTGGTCTGGAAGTCTTCCACAAAAAGGGAGGAAAATGGTAAACTACTGACGGTCATCAAGCATAATGAGTGGAGGTACTATCGCCCCCACAGAGACAAAGAAGATCTCAGCCTAGTTGCCACAATCTTCAATAATACCATGCCACCTAAGTAGGAAATACATATATTTAACCATGTCTAGCCACAAAGCCTCAAAAGTCTCAGTATCCTTGATGTATAAAATAGGTCTCCTTCGTACCTTGAGTGTTTTGAGACTCCCAACTAGCTAGGACATATAGTCCTCTGGATGTGGGATCTCCAGTTGATTGTTTACACTTTTCACCGCATTATCCAGACCTTTTAGCCATGTGTCATCAAACAATGTAACACATAGCTTCTTGATATCCTAGAATTTGATCTTTTCTCAGAACACTATAGCAATGAAGGTGCCAATAATATCACTATTTGTCCTCCAGCTTCTATTGTAGTCCATCTCTCTTTCACCAATCACTTTCTTAACTACTAGTCTTGATATGTCGTCCACCTTCCTCAGGATACTTCCCCATCGCTCAGGTTTAACCTTCCCTAAAAAATCCATTATTCTTTCTTCAAGTCTGTGGTATAGGGAGATGGTTGTTTCCATCCTTATGCAAGCAGGGGAGAGAGAGAATACTATGAATTTAGGATTGTTTTCTTCGAAAGGAAGACTATTTACCAAAGCCGAAGCCTCAAGATATTTCTAGAGAGGATGAGTACATTCCAGATCCTTCATACCATCCAGCCTGGCATGATCATTATTGAATGTGGGTTTCAAGTATCATTCCATTGTGGTTTTTGGTGTCTACTCAAGGTTTTTTGGGACCCTTTATCTACGGAGAAAATAAAGGGAAGATTGTAGTTCTAACTTCTAGATAGGGAAGTTTATGCAAGTTTGAAGACTAGCTGAGTCGGGAATGCTAGTTATGCTTCCTTGTGGCGTCCGTCTGTAATATAAGGGCACTTAAAGAAATATCTAATCTAACCTCAGGGTCCTATGATAGAAAATGATAGCAAATTTCTTTTGAGCTAATACTTACTCCTGCAACTATTTCGATAATTTATCCACATAGTATGATTGTTTTAACTATGCCTCTCTTTATTATGTTGGTAAATAAGGAGAATGTGAGCTAATCCCTAATATATATAGAAATATCTCTTCATAACTATGTTGGTGTCTATATATTTGAGTCTTAATTTCTGATAGTAACTTAAATGTCCTGATGATATTTGTTACCCTACATATATGCAAATATGCCTATCGGTTCTCGTATATATTTATAAGCATATATATGTATATCTATATAGATATATATATAGAGGCATATATATTTGTTTGAATATATATATATATATATATGTATATTTATATATATATTATATATAGGTATATATTTTTATATATACATATGTTTATATATGCCATAATTTATATTTAGATATATATACATATATAAACAAGTATGCCCATATATAAAGATTTGTATGTAGATATATACTCATAAGTACGTTTATTTTCCTTGGGTGTGTTTTTATCTATTTGTGCTTTAATGCATTCATACATGTATATATATATATATATATATATATATATATATATGTCTGAATCTATGTAGAGTCTAGACTTATATGATTTTGTTTTACAAATGAATGAATGTGCATTACTTATCTATCCCTGAGGATATACAAGGCAGAGCTTGCTGTGTGAAGGAACTCTTCAGCCCAATGAAGATCACGCTTCTTCTTATAATCAGATATTCTAAATTTCATAATCCTAGTTTGTGGCTATCAACTTACCTAATTCAAGCCATTTGAAGACCTTGAACGTACTGGGAGAAGTGTGGCTATCCTTATATCTATAATGTAAGTTTCTGATGCAGTGAGATTTTTCTAATGAATCCTTATCTGAAGTTGATACACATTATCAACTTCAAGATAAGAGATTATCAGAAATAATCTCCATCGAATATTTCCATGTCTTCATGTTGTTGTCCTGCCGCCTTTTTCCATGTTTATACCCGCTTCTAAAGTTTCATTTTTTGGCATGCAACCAAAGTAGGTAACTTCGAGCCTGGATATGGGACACGTTTTTGGTATAATAGTTTTAAATAGAGTTTTATACGTCTTCTATAATTAGCTAATATGCAGAGAGTTATTCCTCGAATATCTTAATGTCTGTTACTTTCCAGAAGTGAGTCAGTGCATGTTTCAGACGTGTCTACTCTTTCTTTCAGTGCAGACATTGAATGATAGTTTATTCTATCTTACTAATGCCCATCATGATTCTTTTATACATTGATTTTGAAGAATAGACCACATATAGATTTCCATTTTCGTAATCTATTGTTGATTCTACTAAAATAATTGATTTACTCATAATTTAGAGAGAATGCTATTTTAATGCTTTGGAGAATGATACAAACCATGGTACTTTACTACTTGTATTTCCATTTATCATTGTCTTAATTTGCATAAGTTTGTTTATATCTAAACCTAGGACTTTCCCCAGGAAGATAAGATCTTAGTTGTAAGGGCTAATGATGGTATTTAAGCATCACTATAATGTATGTTGAAGTTTCTTTCTAAAATTTGGGTGTTGGGTTGGTTCGGGGACACCTAATATAAATTTGTTTGTTTAAATTAACACTAAGAAAGTATGTTTATTTAACTGTTTGTTGGGTATATATGTTTTGAAAAGAGCTATACATCTTAATCATAAAAACTAAGTAGGCCTGAATTGGGCCTAATATCCTGGCCTATAGCCTTGCTAATTTAAAGTGAACAATCTATGGAATAGGATATATATAGAGTAACAAAGATTTACAAAAGAGTAAAAAGAATATATTTATATCCTTGTTTGAGTTCTGGATCCTTTTGACTCGTAAATTCTTTATTTCTTTCTCCTTCTATGGCCCCCTTCTGCTAGCCAAAGTTCCACTAGGTTCTTTGATTTTGAATCGCTAAAACAGTCCATGTCGATATCCTGAACCTCATTAGTGTGCCTATAGTCATAGAACCAGTTCTCCTTAAGTGGTTTCTTGATGTGCATATATGTCATTAAGAATTCAATGTTCCGCTTGATAATGGGTGTTCTTTCATTGACAGCAATTGGGTCAACAAATGACACAATTGGATTAGTAGGAACTGATCTTCCATTGATTGAGGCTATGTCAAGGTATCAAGGACTAGGTACTGATCTTCTAAAGCATAACCTTCTTGCATCGTATTTCTCAGTACCCCAATAGAGCGTAGTACCAACAAACATAGATGTAATGTCTATATACACCCTGTATCTATCATCATTTGTCATGAATTCTTTCCCTAGGATGTGATTAACAGCTATAATTATGAGTGGATGATTATCCAGCATAACCGCTTTGAGATGTCTGGTCATAACATTACCTTCAAAGGTAATTTGGTTCCTATTACAGATGAGTTTGATTGGGGTAGCCATATTGTCAGAGGCTAAAGAGTAGTTTGCATTTGGTTAGTCTGGTGCGATTTTTTTTATTTATATGATATTGAGGATAAGATGATTATTTTCCATATTTCATTGGTTTGGGACGGTTGAGTTGATGTGTCTCTTCACCTTCTACCAAAATGAAAAGAGTCAAAAATGATTCCTTGATCATCCCTTAGTTCAAATGTCAGGAATTTCAATAGATATGCCTTCCTATACAGGAATTTGGCTCCCATGTCGGATTCTGTTGTGTCTATTGACCTCCCCTTCGATTCAGAACATTAATTATGCCCATTATTACCTTCAAATCTTGAAAATGCTTCTATGCTATCCTCGGGCATCCAGGAATGGATTTTGGTTTGACCATTATCAATGTCGAATGCATAGTTTTAATCTCATAATATATCAGTTCATTGTCAAATCTATCATCATTCAGTGTCTGATATTATAGCGAGGAAATTGGGTTGCTAGTTCGTATGTGTAAGTGGTGAAGATTCTAAATCTAAATTACTATCTATCTGTGTCTGAGTAGTTTAAAGGGGTCTATGTGGGTATTCAAGTTATGTATATAGAATATTATATAGCTTTATAAACTAATAAATTGTAATCGTTTGTATGTCTGAATATTTAAATTAAACTTTTTGTATGTGTTTGCTTGTCTGTATATATGTGTATGTCTAGGTGTATATAGAATCTTACCACTGCATGTGTATGATTGTTTTATTTTTTGTATATCTATATTATAAGATATGTATATATATAAACCTAGTTGTTATGAGGTTGTGTGCTTGTTTATATTTTTCTTATGTGTATATATGGGCCTATATTGATATGTGTTAGAGTCTGAATTTTTTCTATTTATGTAATCCTATATATACATATGTACTATTTTATTGTATTTTAAGGCTTACTAGGTCATCTTTATTCGGTTCTACCTATTCTATTAGATGGCCCCTTTCTGCATCATTTACCATTATACACCTTCATTTGTCTGAAATGGAATTTAAATAAGAGGTGGTTGGGGTGTGTGAGTTTCCTCCTATCCTAAAGTTGAAGTTTAATGCTTTTGACTTATTAATAGTGGCATATCAATGCTCATTTTGTCAGAGCTTAACCATAGTGAAACAGATTGATATTTTCTCCATCGACACCTAGGTTGGCTAAAGCATTTGCTTCTTTGTTTCCTTCCCGATAGATATACTCAAATCGTGATTCTTAAAGACGGTCCACAAGATCTAGGACTTCTTCTAGTTTTGAATTTAAGATCCAATTTGGAGTACTTTGCTTTCTTAGCACATTAAGAATAATTTGTGAGTCTCCTTCTATAATTAACTTCTGAATTCCACTCTTTAATCTTAGCTTGAGACCTTCATTTAATGCCTCAATTTATGCTTGGTTGTTGGAAGAGATACCAAGCGGTTTAGCTCTTTTAACCACCCAGTCACCTTCATCGTTCCTGATGATACACCCTAGTCTAGCTTTCCCTAGATTTCCTCTTGATGCACCATCAAAATTTAACTTCATCCACCCACTCAGGGGAGGTTTCCATTTGCAAAGAACTCTAGCTAACTTATTGGTTTTGGAGTATCTCAGTTGGGGATTAATTAAACCTTTCTAATTCTTCCTCATTTTTGCATCCCATTCTGTGAATGATCCTTCTTCTTTGTGTGTGTTCCTTAGGTGGTTATTATTTACTTCTAAAATGCTTGCTTCAATTTTGTTAAGCAGGGATCCTCTATCCATATTTGTTTCCGTAAATATCCTTCTATTTTGCTCTTTCCAGATTTCCCATACCAAGATAGAGGGTGCAATTCTCCACATCTTTCTATATACCTTGGATCCATGATGGGGCCAACTGCTCAAAAAGTTCACAAAATTATCATTGAAGGCAGAAGACCATTTTAATTTGTTACAGAGCCACTTCCAACAATGGTTACAGAAAGGGCAATAAAATAATAAATGTTTGGCAGTTTCAGATGCAAATTTACATAGGACGCATCTTGATGGGCCTTCAAATCCTAATTTGGTAAATCTATCAGATGTTAAGATTCTTTCTTGTAATGCATCCCAAAGAAAGATCCCTGCCTTGGGGAGATAGGTTGAGTCCCAACATAATTTTAGGGGAATATCTACTTTATTCCACTCTTGGGAATTTGTAATAATCTCATAACCTTTTTTAACACTATACTTTCCATCTTTGGATGCACCCCAAATTAATCTATCCGGTCTAGTTTTGTGGTTAGTTTTCCTAGATTGTAGAAAAAAATTGAAAGCAACTCTCTCTCCCTGAGATAACGTAGTATTTGATAAATTTTTCCATTTCCATCCATACTGAGACTCCTCAATGTAATCCTTGAACTGAGTACCCCAACTTTGAATGAGAGTATTTTTAATGTTGTCTAGTAAATTTTAATTTAGAATTTCTAATTCAATTTATTAATTGAATGTGCAAATAAATTGCATATTATTATTTTAATTAAAATTAATATTTATAGCATATTATTGATATGCAACTTGATATTTTAAATATCAATTATATTAATTATTGCATCAATTCATGATTTGGATTTAATATTTAATTATCCTAATTTTTTATAGTTAGACTTTTTAATTAAGTCTCTTTAATAAACATAGGTATTTAATTAATTATCATTAATTAAATAACCATATATTTAATATTTAACATTATTAAAGGTGTAATTATTTAACCTTAATAATCAACCTCAATTAATCATTTCAACCTCAATAAGATAACATGCAACAACAACCAAAATGTATACACAAAGAAAATCAACCAATCAAAATGCAACAATCCAACTAACTCCAAAAAGGCTAATAAAATAAATAACAAAACAATCATACTCAGAATGAGGTATAAGGATTCACATCACCTTTAACGAATCCAACAAGGGTATTCAATCAGATACTTGTCCTTCCATAGGACAAAATGTAGGCTTAGATTAGGATTTGGGTTTGTATGTTATCTACTCTCTTTTACCATTGAGATACTGCAATAGGGCATAGTCACTCATGCCAATTTAGGGAAGGCGTTTCCTGGTACCTACAAACCTACATGAAAAAAACCATGCATGTACATACATATACATAAATATAATAAACAATGGTAGGGATCAATCAATCGTGTGGATATCACAATGCAAGTGACTACGTCTATGTCCTCTACCACATCATGCACATCAAACAGAAATATAAAACATACACGCCAGCCATACACATGCAAGTATGGGGTCATTACATCATAAATATAAATAGTAGTAAATGGGTGGGCATTACATCCTCCTCCCCTAAAATTAGGCTTACTCCTGGAAGCCAACAATTACTAACATAATATGTTGAAGACCAAAATATACTGTCCAGACACTAAGAGAAATATAATCCTGGTTTAAGCATAAACTAAAAATCACATTGATCAATCATTCATCATTTAGAAATTTATTAAATAAGTCTAGATCTTTTATACTTTCTACAACATAAAAAAACATCATAAAAATTAATTGTAGAAAATACACCTTCATGTTTATATTGAAAAGTAAATTGGCTAGTTCGTGAAATCCTAGTTAATGCAACGCTCATCCAAACATATATAATACACACAGCATTTTATTTTCAAATACAAACATAGTACAATCTCAGTGATGTTATCCCTTACACATACCATCAGAGGTCCATAGTGAACATGATAGACACAACACTTGTCACAAAACTGAGCTAACAGTATCAAACATTCAGAATAGTCACTGTAAAATTCAAAATGAAAAACCCAAATGGGAGAGTACTGACTTCAACATTAAATCATAAAATAATCTAAAGAGATTTCAACATTAAATCAAGTGTGAAAAATTCCACAAAATAGATAGAAAAAAGAGAGTCCTATGACTAGTCCAGGCATAAGAAAGTTTAAAAATTCAATGTCATTCCACACACATTATGAATAATTCATCAATAACCCAAATAAATCATCAATCATAAAAAAATTCACATAACAAGGTGAATAGTGGTAGCCACACTCAAGGGAGTAACTTCTTCATGAAATCCAATAATACAACATACTAGACGCATTAGAGAATGTACCCAAACACAATAAATAGATAATGTGATATCCCAAACAAGCTAAGAGATAACATATGCATAAATGTCTAGATGAAATTAAATGGTTCTAATATAATAGAGTTATGAGGCTATGTTTTTATTTCAAGTTTACTACAAGACACCTAATGGGCATACAAATTCCCCAGAGTTCCCAGTGTAGGAACTCGGGGTATGATGCCAAGTGTAACGTCCCGTTAGGAAACCCATGAGAAATTAATCTAAAACATGTTACTAAGTTTACTGAATTTTTTTTCTTAAGAGTTTACAACCAATTATGAATAATAATGCAAAATCAATATAACCTAAGATAATTCATACTCATAAATGTAACTCATTTACAGATTACAAATCCTGAGGGTTCCATGACATATAATTATGTAAATGTTAACTAATCTACTAAGTACAACCATAACATAATTACATGATATATCTTACATTCATTTTAAAACCCAAATTGAAGTATTCCTAATCCTTTAATGAATCATAATGAAAAGAACATGAATCATAAAGTACACTAACATTTTTATTTGAACTAAATAATAAGATACATTCATTACATCAATGTAATTAAAGATACAACCTATAGAGTATAACTAATACATCATGGCACACATAACAATAATACAACTTTCACTAAACATGTCGCAGCGATAAAAATAATATAATAGAAGTACATTGACATCTTCTAAATCAATATTTCCAACCAATAAATAAAATGGAATACAAGATATACATCTCATGATGATAATAAGAAAGTCTCTAAGAAATGAACAAGAAGATAGAAGCACATCAAGGATCATCCAAGCACAAAGTCATGAATGTCAGATCTCAATGGTAATAAGAATCACTACTACCCGATAGCATGGAACCAACGGTCCACTCCCACCATGCTAAAGAGATAACATCAGGATCACACACATGGGAAACAACCAAACAAGCAAGACTAATGCATACACTAGATAAAATGGTAATAAAAGGTGTTAGTAATAACTGAGAGGGGGGGGTGAATCAGTGGCCTCAAATTTTCCTCTAATTTAAACTTTAATCCACCAATCAATACTTCTCAAATTATTAAGTCCCTACAAGATGTATGCCTTTGAAATATTTGAAACAAATAACTGTCTGTCGGTTTACCTTGTCTGTCCTATTTCTCCTTCATAACTGATAAGCAGTAAATATGCAGAGTATACCAGTCAATCCATAAATGCATATGTAGAATGTAAAACACTAAAGTAATTAACCATACACACATAATAAAAGGATTTTAACGTGGAAACCCTGTTGAGGGAAAAAAAAACCACTGGGACCGGTACCCCAAATTTTCACTCTTCTGAAGTGAGCCCTGTTAGGAGCCAACCCTGTTAAAGGTTACAAACACACTGTTAAGTGCAACCTTGTTAGAGGATTTTCAATACATAGGTTGTCACTAAGTATTGGCATCTACGCTACCATCCTTGAATCAGTCTCATGACTATCAATAGGCTTTATGCAAATCTTACTACCATCCTTGAATCGGCCTCCTTCTTAGACTGTCAATAGGCTTTAGGTAAGACTGATGCTACTTATCATGACTCAACCTTTTGGTAATCTGTTAGGATATACCTCAGTTACAAAATACTGTTAAGTTCTATTCTGTTAAGAGACTTAATGCTTCAATGGTTAAACTGAAACAAAATGACCTGTTTCTAATGCAACTGAATTGCAGATTTTTAGATCTATTTACTTACAATATATTTCTGATCAATGTATCAATACAATTCCTTTGTACTTAACTCGTTCTGCTCTGTGATGCTGTGATTCACTGTTTGTCGGTGTCTACAGAATTCTTTAGCTCTCCCTCAGCTTGATTGATCAGGACTGAATGAAGTTAATCCTTCATTAGTTTCTCTTCAGCATCTTCTATCAGTTCACTCCCCCGTGTATCTGATTGCTTATTTTTTACCACACCTCAGAATGAATTATGCTTGTCTCTTAAATAGACATGATATTCCTTAATTCTTGGTTCTTGATTCTTGGCAAAAAAAAAACAGTCCAGCCAAATTGATTTACGACTTTAACTCCTAATTTATCTCATAGTTATCTTCTTGCCAACTGTATAAATCATCTTTAAATCAATTACTTAACTGTGATCAAATAAAACAAATCAAACAACCAGTTAAGTCTATCGTTTAGCTCTGCCAGCTAGATATTTTGTCATTTTCTAATCTCTCTGTTCTATTGGTCAATTCTGTAGTTCGTCGCCGGTGACAACTGCCAGTTCCATTGGTGTTGCTTCAATTAGCTTTGGGATCTCTGTCTGTCGAGCATCATTGGATCTTTCTTGTCAGGAAACACTATTTTTAGCTCATTTGACATCCTTTGATTTTGCTTCGTTAGGCAATGTTGTCTTCTTCTTGTCGGGCATCACTTGTGACTTTTATCTCTGTCTTTACCGATGGTGTGCACTCCGTCGGTGTAGTCTGTCACTTAGTGAATACTTGAATTTTATGTATTGCTGAAAGCATAACCTCTATTCCATTGATTCTTTGAATTCTTTGGCATTATGTATATGACCATATAGATGATATCAAGTTGACATCAATGACAATACAAACCATTAACTGATTTAATATCTTGCATCATCTTCAACTTAATATAGTCAACCATTGAATCAGTTACATGTCATCAATCTCTCCCTTTGGCATTGATGGAAACATACTATATTATCACACTATACTATTTCTAATACAATATGAAATACAATTGTTGAGATTTATCAAATTACCAAACAGTTTGTTTTGATAACCGATAAAATGTCTGACCGTCGGTAAGCTCTGTGTAAGCTTAGATTTGATTCTTGTAGCTTTCCTTCTTCTTCTTCTGATGTGTTGTGACCTCCGTTGGTGTCAATTTTCTCTTTGATTGTTCTTATTCTGTGATGTCTCTGTCTTTTGTTTGCAACTTTTATACAAATTCTCTCCCTTTGGATATGATCTCTCCCTGTTTGGAGTAATTTGATAATGAATAGTTTCTGATGATAATATGGAAACATTCTCTCCCTTTGACATTAATTCCAAACAAATATTTCACAAATATCTGACATTCTGTCAACCAATTTCTTCTTTCCATAATATATTCCTTGAATTTCCCTTATCCATTATCAATATATCAATATGCTCTTGTGCTTGGTTCTGATATATACCTTTTTGTATATAGATGTAGCATTGAAGTTCAGCTTCTGCTTGCATCAATCATGTTTGATATATTGATAATGTATGGTTGATGCAGCATTCAGTCCTTTTACTGACTATTAGACATGGGTTTTACCCCTAGTCTTTTCCTTAGGTACTCAAATGTATCCTTTGGCAGTGGCTTGGTGAAGATATCAGCCAATTGTTCTTTTGATTGCACATATTCAAG
>MU225851.1:2524241-2606294 GCA_018584345.1 Thuja plicata
GATTTCGTAACCCTGGTGGTTACCTGTCGAGCTTAGTCTTCCAGCTGTTCTCTGTTCTCCATTCTCGTCTGCAATCTGTCTTTACATTCTCTGCATGGTTGACACTCTGTACATGGCTCTTTTCCTTTGTGTCATTCTCTTTTCTGTTTGGCGGTTAAGACTTTTCAATGTCTTCTCCTTCTGACACGTTAGCATATTTGACCCTTTGACTGTTCTGCTCTTCATCGCATAGTCGCGAATGAAAATCACCTTTCATGTCTAGTTCTGCGATTGAGCGATTACCTGCATGTCGCGCTCTCGCTATGCATTTACCTTACTTGGTTTTTACCTTGCGACTGAGCGATGACTCTTTATCGTGCACCCGCAATGCATTTACCCGATCTATCTTTTCCTTTGCGACTGAGCGATGAGCTCATGTCGCGCACCCGCAATGCATTTACATTAACTGCTCCTTGCTCTGCGAGTGTGCGATTCACATTAGTCGCGCACTCGCTGCACTTCAATCCGAGCTGCTACTTTCTTCACGAGTCTGAGATGCACGTCAGTCGCGCACTCGCAACTCATTTTGACGAGCTGGCCATATCTCGGCGACTGAGCGATGAGCTCAAGTCATGCACTCACCGTGTTATAACCTGAGCTACTCATTCTTTTGCGACTGAGCGATACGATCAGTCACGCACTCGCTATGTTTCTACTCGAGCTGTTATCTACCCTGTGACTGAGCGATTGATCACCCATCGTGCACTCGCTACGCGCTTCCCTGAGCTGACTTTTTCCTTGCGACTGGGCGATCCAATGCTCGTCGCATTGTCGCGCACTGCTTTTCCCTGCTAGCCATCTGCGACTGAGTGACTAGCTCAGTGTCGTGCACTCGCTCACTAATAAGTGAACTATTTTTCTATCTCACGAGTGTGCGATGCATTACCTTTTTTCTCACTGTTGGCTCTGCGACTGAGCGACTAGGCAAAATATGACTTTCTCGTTGAAAGTCTTGTATCAAAACTTGTTCAAAATTGCTGGGGCTAGGGTTTTGAGCTAAACCCTAGGGTGCTCTGCACCATCATGGATGGGACTAGATGAAGGGACATCTGCTTCTTAACTTTAGATTCAACAGCTTTTTTACTTTTAGATTTAGATGGACCTACAACAGAAAAATTTTCATTAGAATTTGGGATATCTTTTTCAACATGGGCATTAAGAACTGATCCTCTAGTATTTTTCTTTTTGTGAGGAGGTGGTCTTTTACTAGTAATCCATTTTTCAGTCCTTTTTTATGACATAGAGAGTCTTGATGTGGATACTCTCTCTCCTCTATGTTCCACTCAATTTTGGGGACTAGTAACCCTTGAACCTTCTTTTCATACTGTTCATCAATTATATCTTCGTCTTCCTCTTCTTCTATTCCAGTGGCATCAATGTTAGTTTGCAGAGTAACTATTTGATCAAGTGTGAGTCAACACCATGACCTTCTTTTGACTTCGAAATCATCCACACAATTTTCCTAGAAATCTTCCATCTGAGGAAAATGATGGAATTCAGAAGGCAAGCTGAAATGCCGAGAAACATATCCCCTGATATCAAAATCTCTCCTAGCTTGAAATGTCTTCAGTTTTAGTTTCTTTAATTCTTGCTCCGAATTAAGAGCATCAGAGGAATTCTTGCAAGTATAAAACTGAGTTCTATAGGAAAGCTAGATCTGGCTCTTCATTTCCTTTCTTTGAGGTCTTTGTGTACATGGGCTAACTAACGACCAACCTCAGCTATAACATGCAAACCCAGAGCATATCTAGGCAATTTAAATGCCTCCCCCTAAAATCTGCCAGCTCTTATGTAAGTAAACCTTCTGAACTATATGAAAATGCTCCCAAAAATATTAACAAAACTCTTGCAATCTTCTAACATTCTCTGTTCAATGTTTCCCTGCATTTCATAAACTAACCTTCCCAGAAAAACACCATTCACTTTTATAAAACCATCAACATGGAATTCCTTCTGCAGATGGGGATAATAATCATACACCTTCATATTGGGAACATGTAACTCATGATATAGGCCATCCCACTTCCTAGTACAAAACAACACATAGAACATATAGGAAGACATATAAAAACCCTTTGACCTTTCTGAGTAATTTTCTAGCTGATGATGAAGCTCATTAGCAATATTGTCTTCCCAATCAATGAACTTTTCCCCTCCCAAAGTTATCTAGATAAACAAGTACATCCAATCATGCCAGTAATAGGCATGATTATTACCTTTGACCCTATTAAGTAAAATCACTAACTCTACAACCTCAGGCTTGAAATGATCTATTGTAAGAGGTTTGGGTAGCCTTGACCCTCCCCTTTGTAGTTTCAATAACCATTTTTTGGCAATCTCATTTCTATAAATCTATCGCTTTTTTGAGAAAATAGATTGGGAGGAAGCAATGGTCCATTCCTCATAATAATCCTTTTCTAGAATGCCCATTGCAGTAAGGATGACATCTCAGTTTATAAAAGTTAGAGGTCTTCCATCATTCTTCTTATACATCTCTCCTCCCTATTATACCTTTTAGCACACTCTACTACTAGCTCTAGACAAGGGGGCACTAGGGTAAATGCAGTTGCATTAGCTAGACCACTCAAAACCACCTTTTCTATTATGGAACCAGGAACATGGCTCTTGATTTTACTGTGAATCTCCTCTAAGGCACTTGTTTTTATCATTGTGTCATCACACTCTGGTAAAGAACTAACCAAGGGAGAGGTTCGTCCAAAATTTGGGAGTGAGGGCTTCATAATTCTTAAGAAAAATACACAAAAGATTGAGATTGTAGAAGGAAAATAGACCCTTTCAATATCAAACTTTTCTAATGGCTTCAATTTCAAATAGGGACTCTATAATAGAGAAACACTAACCTAAAAATTATGTAAACTCTAAGCTTCTTAGGATGAGAGGATACCTCTGCTGCTCTGCCAATTCGAATTCACCAGAAAAACTTCACAATAAGACTGAGAGAACAACCTCCTAATTTATAACTAATTTCCTCATAAAATGCATAAGATTTGCATTTAATGATGATACAGATTAATAAATCTCAATTAAATGTGACAAGAGGTTTCTCCTGATGTAATCGTTAAATTTTGCACTTCTTAAATGATTGAAATGGCATATAAGTGTCACATCTAATGATGAATATATCCAAGGCATGCGTAGATATATTTTTCTCTTGTCAGCTGTCACTTCAATCACGTCACTGCTATTCTTTCTTCCTTTAATATGCAGGCTTCCATTGAACTGTAAACATTGATCTAGGCCGGTTCAAAAATCAAGTTCAATGTGTAAAAAGACATTACTTCCTTTCGGTGTGTTTATAAAAAGACCACATGAGCGGCAAAAAAGGACTAAACCAAACTATACTTTATGCAAGACGAAGACCGCAATTGAACCTTGAACTAGACAAGTTCAAGATTCAGAGTTCAATGGGGGATTGGAATTTGCAAATCGCGCCGCTCACTTCTACATAAAGACAAGAAAAATCACACCGCAAGGTGACCTTGAACTATGAACCTTGAACTAATTAAGTTCAAGATTCAAATTCAACCGGTAAGGATAAAGTGCAAACCAGACTGAAAAATATGATGACATCTTTACTTCTAGGATGGCAAGGACCTGATTTTAGGAAATGGTAAAATATGGGATATGAGAAAAAATTAGGGGTAACAATGGCTCCAACTAGGGACAAGGACTCTTGAGGATGCAGGATGAACTTAGTAGCTTTGGTTTCGCAGACCAGAGAGTTAACCGAAAAAGGAACCCAAAACAAAAATGAGACAAAACAAAAAGTGAGAAAGAAATGCACAACAAGGAAAGCAAGCCAAAGAACTGGAAAATATACAATGAGGCAAGAAAAACCTAATTACATTTGGTACATCTTCAGGTCTTGACCATCAAAGGTTAATGGTAAAACAGTTTCATCTTGACACTCGAGAACAAATGAATTACTTTCCATGGATTTGTTGATAATAAAGGACCCTTTCCATAATGATTCAAATGTGTTGCAGGCACCTCTAGGTTCTCTCCTTTTATCCCAAAGTAAAACCTGATCTCCATCCATGAAATTTCTTGGTCTGGCCTATCTGTCAAAAAATTTCTTCACTTTGGCTTGATGTAGTGCTATATAATCTACCATCTCTTCTCTTTCTTCTTGGATCTTATTGAGATACATAATCCTCTTTTCTAGACCATCCTGGAAAATTTTTCCTTCAATTACTTTCTAAAATTTCGCTATTGCCAGCTCTAAAGGTAGAGACAATTGAGCTTCAATACCGTACACCAACTCAAATGGAGTCATTATAATCACCCTTTTAGGAGAGGTACAATATGCCCAGAGAGCCTCCTACAACCTCTTATGCCAGTCCCTGGCATTTCCATTCACCAATTTCTTCATAATTGATATCAGGCTCTTGTTTGTCGACTCTGCCTAACCATTCCCTTACGGGTAATAATCAGATGCACGTGATAGATGGATACCATGATCATAGCAGAAAAATTTTATGTTTGAAGAAGAAAAATTGGTAGCATTATCTATGACTAATTTTTGAGGGATACCAAACCTGACCAAGATATAATTTTTTGAGGAAATCACGTACAACCTCTGACGTTGTCTTCCTGACAGGAACTGCCTTGACCCATTTAGTAAACTAATCCATAGCAGTCAGGATATGTGTGTGACCGGCACTAGAAGGAGGATTAATAGAACTAATGAAATCCAATCCCCACTACTTGAAAGGCTCTTCAATGACCACCGGTCTCAGAGGGAGGGCTTCCAATTGTGGTTTACTGCTGAAAAGTTTGCACTTTTCACAGCCAGCCACCCATTTGTATGCGTCTGCAAACATCCCAGGCCAATAATAGAAACTCCTAAATTTTTTGAAAGCAGTTACAGTTGATGAGAGGTGACCACCATAGGCCTCATTATGAAATTTTTTAAGCAACTTCTCGTGTGTTCTTTGTCAACACACCTTAAAAAAGATCCATCAATTCCTTTTTTGTATAGAATATCATCCACAATAACATACTTTGTAGCCTTGAGTCTAAGGTTTCTTTTCTCCTTAGGGCTTAGATTCTCTAGAAAGTCTCCATATGTTAAGTAGAAAGCAACATCTGAAAACCATGAATCTTGTAAACCAACAAACAGAGCTAGAGGAACATCATCTTTAGGTACACCGTGATCCATCAATTTTCATAAACCCTTCCCTCAGACTAACTTCGTAGGTCGAATATTTAAATCAAATTCTTGAATCCTTGCTACCTAAGTGGCTCTATTGTTCATGCCTATGTCTTGTTGAGTTAGAACATCTTTGACTGTAGAATAAGGTACATACACAATAGAGTGTGAGTGTAAGACATAAAATCTGAAATATTTCACAGCTTTTACCACTACACATGCTTTCTTTTCAACCATAGGATAATTTAGCTCGTGATTTTTCAGGGGTATTATCATGAAATAAATTGGTACTTCCTCTCCCTTATTGTTCTTCTACAATAATATCCCAAATAACATATTCTCTGAAGAGTAACAATAGATAAAAAAATCTTTTTTTATAATTAGGGTTTATCAACGTTGGGGCAGACGCTATGGATTTTTTAACATCATCAAATGCTTGAATAGCTTTTGAACTCCACTTGAAAGGGTTCTTTTCACTTAAGAGACTCATCATATGTTTAGTTGTTTTAGCAAAATCTGGAATGAACCTCCTGAGAAAATTAGTCTGACCAAAGAAAGACTTAACACCTGTCCGATTAGAAGGCAAACCTATTTTCTGAATAGCTTTTACTCTCTCAAGGTCTATCTTAATTCCATCTTTTGAGACAATGTGACCTAAAAGTTTCCCTTTCGAAACACAAAAGATTGACTTTTTGGGATTTAACGAGATGCCATGCTCTCTGCATCTTTGTAAAACAACTCTCAAATCCTTCAGGTGATTTTTACACATTTTAGAAAAAACTGTCAAATCATCTAGGTAAATGACAATCACCTTCTTAATTAGATGGCTGAAAGAAGAATCCATTGCTCACTAGAATGTGGCACCTGCATTAATCAGCCCAAACAGCATATGACTATAGGTGTACATACCCCATGGTGCGGTGAATGTTATTTTATGTTGATCCTCATTAGCTACTTTAATCTGGTTGTAACCACAAAATCCATCTAACATGGACATCATTTCCACTCCAGCCACTATTTGTAATATATGATCCATCATAGGAAGACCATAATTATCTTTTAGACTGCTCTGGTTCAGATTTCTAAAATCCACACAAATCCTTATTTCATCATTCTTCTTTCTCATAGGCACTATGTTGGCTATCCAGGTAGAATGATGGATGGGGTATATTATCTGAGCTTGCAACATCTTCTCAACTTCTTTTTTTTTTGTTTCTGACACCTTAGGGTTATAGCTTCTCAGCTTCTACTTAAATGGTGTGGCATCTGACTTAAGAGGAATATGATGTTGAAATTTACCTCCCTTGAAATTATTTAAATATTGATAGGACCAGGCAAAAACATCTTTATACTCCTTCAGAAAATCAACAAATCTTCTCCTTTCATCAGATGTACAACATTTTCCTAGGTTTACAAACTTAGGGTCTTGTTCATCTCCTATATTATGTTTTACTGAGTCACCTTCATCAGAAGGTTCATGAGAACTAGGTTTTTGCTTAATTGCATTAGATCTGTCAAATTGATTCTCAAGAGAAACAAGGCTTTTAGGAATGTGGTTTCCTTTTAACTAAACAATTCCTTCTTCAACAGTTTTACCTAGGTCAGGAAAAAATTCTTCACAGGTTGACTGAGATCCCTCAAAGTAGGTAGTGCTAAAAAACTCCACCATTTGCAAAAATTTATTGATATGCTTATCATCTTAGAAAAATTTCCAGTGCTCTGTGTTATCAAGTACCTTAGGTCTGTATACCATCTCAATTTTATAAGTTGTTTCTTTGAAATCTAGATGAGGGAGCAACAAAGATGCTGATACTGCCAGAGAATCAGCTCTGCTATTAAGGTTCCTAGGAATAGATTCAATAGAAAAGGCTTCAAATCCTTCAATTTCATCCCAAACACGGTTTCTATAATGTTTTAGCCTCTCATTTTTCATTGAGTACCTTCCTCTTACCTACCTCACTATCAATTATGCATCTCCTTTAGCTTTCAACACTTTTATTCCTTTCTTTTTAGCTTCCTCAAGACCAAGTAGAAGGGCTTTGTACTCGACAGTATTATTGGTATTACCAAATTCTAACTTAAAAGAGTGAGGAAAGATATCTCCTTGTGGAGATATCAGAATAACCCCTACTCTAGAGCTGACTGAGGCACCACTACCATCAAACTCTAAAGACCACAAAGAATCTGACTCTTCATTATTAACCTTTTCTGTATTCACCTCTGATGATATCATATAATTTCCAAATTCACATTCATGATATAAAATCTAAGATTTGGGGTCTTTGGATGGAAAGACAGTGTACTTGGATTTTCCTTCAGGTTTCAAGACAATATTTTTGTTACCAACAGGGATTGTCCCGTGTGAAAAATCCAATTGATTTCTCCCCCAAGGTCTCTACAAAAGGTTCTGCTAAGAAACATCCCATAACTGGCAGGAATATCTGCTACAAGGATGGTTAACTAGAGATTTTTACTAGGGTGAGTAGCTAAGGCCACCTAAGCATATTTAATCTATCCTACCAGGGGAACTTATTTGGAATCCATCGAATAACACCTCCCGAAGGTGGCTGTCAGAGGAAGGTCTTAAGCTTTTTTAACTGAAGTAGGCATTATGTTATCAGACACACTAGATTCGATGATACAATTGTTCAACTTAAACCCACGAATGAATAGAGATAGATAGAAGGGCTCTGGTTTCTAAGAGACAAAAGTATTTGCATCATCAGAGGACTGGGTAGCCAAGGTAGGTTGAATCTCTTCTAGAAAACTAGCATGTGTGGCTTCATTGGTTGTGGGACTTGAAGAGGATTGACCTGATTTCACATAACTAACCAATCTATCAAGTTCTCTGGGATTCATCCTGAGATATTCTACTGGTGACACTTGGATTTTTGAGGTTTTACAGAAATTTACAATGTCAAAGGAAGAATTAAGCGAAGAATCTTGAGATACTTCAACCTCTTAAGTATTCAAAGTTTTGGAAAAAGAATTTTTTGGGGAGAAATCTTTACCTTTATCCTTGTCCCAACATTGAGAATTTGAAGGAGAATCATTAGCTTGATAACTATGTTGATTTATGATCATTATTGAACACATGGGGTCTTTAAGAGTTACCAGAATACTGCATCCTCTTTCAGAGTCAGACTCGTATTCCATAAAATAATTTCCAGAGCCGCTAGGTAAAGAAGAAACTTCTACATGTTTAGACAGATCATCAACTAATTCTTTATTGACATGCATCCGCATCGACCTCACCATATTAGGAAAAGTTGCGCCATCGTGCTCATCAGTGAGGTGAAAAGTACACATATTTTCTCTTTTAGGAGGAACCTCTACTACGCTTTGTTCATTCTGTGATTGCCCCAAATATCTGTGGCTAGGACTCGCCTGGTCAAGGTTTCCTCTAGGAATGTCTTTATATAATTGAGGGGGATTCACATTTCCCTTAGGAAATTGCCTCTTCATAGTCATTACATAATTCATCAATCTTTGTAGCAGGGAATCAGAAGAAGTAGCATTCTGAGAACTTGGTTGTTGGACATCTTTCCTCCACTTTCCAGCCATGATTAAATATTCTTCTAATTCAACAGCCATGGTTTGAGCTTCATCTAAATCAGCTACCCTTGCTCATCTTAAATGAAAACCAATGTCTGGGGGCATGGCATTCATAAAAAAATCTTTTCTATTTTAAGCAGTTGGTCTCTTTGGGGTAGGATCTTATGAATAATCTTGTTAAACTTTTCTACGAACTATCTGATGGGTTCATGTATTTCTTTCTTTAACTGAGTCAGCTGGGAAAGAAGATCGTGTTCATCATATATACTTTTAAAGTGTGCTTCAAAAGCAATTTTCATAGTGTTCCATTTGGTAATCTGGCCATTGGGAAGGTTATAGAACCAATCAGCTACTGATTCAGCAAGTGTTTGAACAAATAGTCTGACCGCAACATCTTCATGTTGAATGGCCAAAATTCCACAGGCTTTATTAAATGCATTAAGATGATCTTTGATAGAAACCTTTCCATCCCCATAGAATTTAGGCAAAATCTCTCTAGCTCCTTTAGGCAAGGAATGATTTCCTGCTAGATTAAGAGGACCAACATCATTACCCCAAGGTTGTGCCATGAATGAGGGTGGATAAATTTTCTGAAGGGGAGGTTCTTGAATTCCAGAAAGAGTCAAGGCTTTCCACTAGTGAGAATATGAGGATGTGATAGGACTTGGATTTTTAGGAGAAGGAGGTCTACTTTTGGATTTCTTCTTTGGAGTATAAATAGTAGGAGAATGGAGGTTTTGTAGTTCTTGAAAAAATCTATCAAATATACCCTCCCTTTCTTGGGATCTAGTAAAAGGTCAGGAATCCAGTCTTGTGAAGAAATTTAAGGTCTCTACACAACTCTATCTACTATGGTGACTTCTTGAAAAATTGGAAGACCTCTCAACCACTCAGCAATTTCTTCTTCTTCTTCCAACACCAAGCGGTCTTGTTGATATTGTTAATCAATCTCCCTCACATCCCAAGCCACTAAATTAAGATGAGAGAAGATGTCATCTTGGGTATCCAAAAAGTACAAGTCAGGCTAAATAACTAGAGGAACTTCTTCCTGACCAGGAATTACAAGTGCGGGAAACACCATGGTTGCTCATTTAAAGGGAGTGACTATTGATACTCTACGTATCATTACCCAGTAGAGTCACCAAAAATTTGTTAGTATACAGATTTGCCTTTCTATAAATTATCGATTACTTACTCTAAGCCCATGAAAGACAACAATCTCAAACTAACGGTTGAATTAAAATGTTTAGATTTATAATTCTCTGAATTAAGGTACAGCTCCCTATTTTATCTTCAATGAAATTTCACAATCACACGTTGCTTCCGCAAACACACACTTTTAACTAGAAAGTGGATAAGGCTTTTTGCAGCATTTCATATGTCAACATGTCATGAAAACTGAAACAAAGATTGATACTTTAAAACTAAATGAAGCTCACAGACTTCAAATTCAGAACTTAATTTACCGAAAATAAAACTATAACTAAAGAAAACTACAGAAAAATCCACTTGAAAAAAAATTCTTGATATTCAATAAATATCCCAACAGAGATTAGTATGCTAATATAAACCAACAAATTCACACAGCATAAATTTTTGTTCCATTCATATCAAAAATATATCTTCAAGTTTCTTTTTGACTAACCACTTAACTAACTGAAAATTAAAACCAAAGCTATCAAGTCTTGCCCTAATCTAAACCAAAATACCATCATCCAGATATATATTATCCTTTCTATAAATAGCCACCAGTCTTTAGGAAACAAAAACTGGCATCCTGAGATACACTCTACGAGATCCAGTATATAACCATTCTTACAAAATTTCCCAAACCAAAGAAAACATAAACTAAAAAAAAATACCACTACTCTGTGATCTGTGAAGCATGATCACAGAGTGGGAGATGCGTTGGATCCCTTTGATTGGTCCTATGAGGTATCAACAATGCGGGAGCTCCTCCATTCTTTATGCATCTCTGCAACGTTGATGATCATGGGTTGATGTGGCAGGGTAATGTGAATTCCCCTTTGCTTCAGAAAATTTTTATCCCTGTGGACCTAGGCAATTTTCTATGTGTGCACCTCAAGGTAATTAGTACATACTACCAGCATAGCTTCCATGTTGGCGAGGGTCGTGCATGAAATCTTCTAGAGTGATATCCCTAGTGTCTCTGATGGTGGTGACCTCACGTTAAAACTCCAACAACAATTCCTCTGCTCCTTTGATACCCTAAGTATCCTCCTTCATGAGTGAGATGCTCATACATTTGAGATCCTTCTACATGTTATCCATTAACCTATTCAATTCACTCAATAGGTAGGTGGTCCTATCATGACTAGATTTGATAATGGAGTTTCTCCACTCAATTCTCTTGATAGAGATGTATAGAGTGTCTTCATCCAACCTAGGAATAGGATTCTCAGTCAGGAATTTACTCACCCTATATTTTTCTATTTCATAGAGCTGATTCATCACTTTTAGCCATTTTTTCTTCTCTTTTTCCCACTCTGTCAATTTCACCAGAATCTCAGCAACAATCGAACTAACAACCTTGTGAGTCTTGGTCAACTGGTTGATATAATTACTTTATTTCTACACCTTGGCCTAGATCCATATAGTATAAGCATCCACAATCAATTTTTTTTTTTGGATTTGATCTAGGGTCTTCCTAACATCCAGCAAATGAGGATCAAATGACTATGAAGCCACAGCCAAAGGAAGAGGGTTAGGATCCCAAAATTCTTGAATGAATTCTTCCATCCTTTTAATTGTTGCCTTCAACTCATTTTTATCCCTCTTATCCTTGAAAGTCCTATGTAAGATCTTCTTCGTAGATTTTCTAGGTGTTTTGCATTAGCTACTCTAGTTGCATACCCAAGGTCTATCTTCTCAACTATGAAGTCATCTGCAGTAGCTTCATAGAATTCTTTATCACTCTTGGAAACTGCACGTTCAGCATACCAGTGCCCTATTTTCTCATCAATGTCCACCATGGACTCTGTTATGATCCTTTTAGGTTTCTCCATGGAACCCATGCATTTTCTTACCATATCTTCAACTGGCAATGTTATCATCAGGACATTTATTTTCATGTTGATGGATGTTTCTAACCATTTCAAGGTGGGATAGGTGACCGTTGAGAGTCTACCATTGCCTGTGTTGGACTAGTGGTCATGGAAATTGTAGAATATTTAACTCCCTGCTGATTATCTTTTCTAAAAAAATCTTCTTCTGACATGGAGCATTGTGTATTCTCATCTGTCATCAAGACATCCTTCTTCTTGAGATCAATTACTTCCTTTTCTTCAACCAGTTTGATTTCCTCTTTGTGAGCCCTGCTTTTGGAAATCCTCATGGATGATACTAGACAAGGGGACCTCTGCTTCTTAACTTTAGATTCGATAGCTTTTTTATTTTGTGATTTTTGTGACGAGGTGGCCTTTTACTAGTAATCCATTTTTCAGTCATTTTTATGACATAGAGAGTCTTGATGTGGATACTCTCTCTCTCTTCTATGTTCCAGTCAATTTCGGGGATTGGTAACCCTTGAAATTTCTTTTCGTACTGTTCATCAATTATCTCTTTCTCTTCCCCTTCTTCTACTCCATTGGCATCAATGCCAATTTGTAGAGTAACTATTTGATCAGGTATGAATTGACACCACGACCTTCTTCTGACTTTGAAACCATTCGCGTAGTTTTCCCATAAATATTCCATATGAGGAACATGATGGAATTCAAAAGGCAAGATGAAATGCAGAGCAACATATCTCCTGATATCATCTCTCCTAGCTTGAAATGTCTTTAGTTTCAATTTTTTTAATTATTTCTCCAAAGTAAGAGCATCAGAGGAATTATTGCAAGTATAAAAACCAAGTTCTATAGGAAAGACAAATTTGGCTCTTCCTTTCCTTTCTTTGAGGTCTTTTTGTACATGGGCTAACTAATGATCAACCTTAGCTATAACATGCAAATCCAGAGCATATCTAGGCAATTTAAATGGCTCTCCCTTAAATCCGCCAACTCTTATGTAAGTAAACCTTCTGAACTATATGAAAAAGCTACCAAAAATATTAACAAAACTCTTGGCATCTTCTGAAATTCTTTGTTTAATTTTTCCCTACATTTCATAAACCAACCTTCCCAAAAAATCACCATTCACTTTCATAAAACCATCAACATGGAATTCCTTCTGCAGATGGGGATAATAATCATACACCTTCATATTGGGAACAGGTAACTCATGGTATAGGCCATCCCACCTCCTAGTACAAGCCAACACATAGAACAGATAGGAAGACATATAAAAACCCTTTGACCTTTCTGAGTAATTTGCCAGTTGATGATGAATCTCATCAGCAATATTTTATGCCCAATCAATGAAATTGTCCCCTCCCCAAGTTATCTAGATAAATAAATACATCCAGTCATGCCAGTAATAGGCGTGATTATTACCTTTGACCCTATTAAGTAAAATCACTAACTCTACAACCTCAGGCTTGAAATGATCTATTGTAAGAGGTTTGGGTAGGCTTGACCCTCCCCTTTGTGGTTCCAATAACCATTTTTTGGCAATCTTATTTCTATAAATATGTTGCTTTGTTGAGAAAACAGAATGGGAGAAAGCAATGGTCCATCTCTCATAAGGATCTTTTTCTAGAATGCCCATTGCAGTAAGGATGACATCTCGGTTTATAAAAGTCAAAGGACTTCCATAAATCTTCTTAATACATCTATCCTCCCTATTATACCTTTTAGCACACTCTACTACTAGCTTTGGACAAGGGGCCACTAGGGGAAATGCAGCTGCATCAGCTAGACCTCTCAAAATCATCTTTTCTATTATGGAACAAGGAACAAGGCTCTTGATTTTACTGCAAATATCCTCTAAGGTACCCATTTTTATCATTGTGTCATCACACTCTAGTAATGAACTAACCAAGGGAGAGGTTCATCCAAAATTTGGGAGCGGGGGCTTCATAATTCTTCAGAAAAATACACATAAAAGATTGAGATTGCAGAAGGAAAACATGGCCTTTCAATATCAAACTTTTCTAATGGCTTCAATTTTGAACAAGGACTCTAGAATAGAGAAACACTAACCTAAAAATTCTACAAACTCTAAGCTTCTTAGGATGAGAGGATACCTCTGCTGCTCCACCAATTTGACTTCACCAAAAAAACTTCACAATAAGACTGAGAGCACAACCTCTTAATTTATAACTGATTTACTCATAAAATGTGTAAGATTTGCATTTAATGATGATGCGGATGAATAAATCTTGATTAAATGCAACAAGAGGTTTCGCCTAATGTAATAATTAAATGTTGCACTTCTTAAATGATTGAAATGACATATAAGTGTCACATCTAATGATGAATATATCCACGACATGCGCGAATATATTTTTCTCCTACCAGTTGTCACTTCAGTCACCTCACTGATGTCCTTTCTTCCTTCAATATGTAGGCTTCCATTGAACTGTGAACATTGATCTAGGCCAGTTTAAAATCAAGTTCAATGTGTAACATGACATTACTTCCTTTCAGTGTGTTTATAAAAAGACCACGTGAGTGGCGAAAAAAGGACTAAACCAAACTACACTTTATGCAAGATGAAGACCACAATTAAACCTTGAACCTTTAACTAGACAAGTTCAAGATTCTGATTTCAATGGGGGATTGGACTTTGCAAACCATGTCACTCACTTCCACATAAAGATGAAAAAAAAAACACATTGCAAGGCGACCTTGAAATATGAACCTTGAACTAAGTAAGTCCAAGATTCAAGTTCAACCAGCAAGGAGAATATGCAAACCAGACTGAAAAATATGATGACATCTTTACTTCTAGGATGACAAGGACCTGATTTTAGGAAATGGTAAAATGTGGGATATGAGAAAAAATCAGGGGTAACAGGTTCTTGACCGATTTATCCTTTTTCCTAACTATTTTCTTTACAACCATGCCAGATTTGATTCTTTATTTGGCCTCCTCATAATTTCCAAACTTTGGTTGTTTCTTATCTAATGGTCCATTTATCAATGCATCAATTGCCTTAGATTCTTGATCAATATTTACCTCATATTCTAGAGGTTGTAGCCATTTTTTCCTTGGTATAGCAGGTTTGATGTATGTGTGGTTGGTGTCGACCATAAAATATATATCATCTTTGAACTTCTCAATAAGTTGTTCAGGGATCCTTACCCTTTTCTGCATTCGGTCCTTGAATTCTATGAAGTACTCATCCATGACTGTTTCAAAGTTGTCTCCCAGTGATGTTATGTATTCATTGATTTGCATGGTGACCAGTTTTGTAGTATCCCATTTGACGTCTCCTACTAATGGAAATGTTTCTTGAAAGTAGAATAAAATGCACATGATAAGTGATCCAATCTTACATGTATTTGTTTTAGCATTTCTTATTGTCCTTAATTTTTCTTCTAGTTGGCTCAGTAGAAGTGCCAATAGATCCAACTGAGTGCCTTTCTTCACAATCTTGTAAGCTGTATCTACTGCACCAAATGCTATGTTGTTCATCCTTCTTTCTTTGAAGAATTTTTAACCTATAACACATGATCCGAATTTGAGCTCATCATCGGTTATAGTAGATACCTTTAGTCCTCTTCCATCACAATTTTCTCTAGTGTTTTTCTCAATCTCAGCCTTGGGTGGATGTTTCAATGCTTTTACCTTCTCAGTTATAGGGTAACCGGTGACTGCATGGATAACATCTTGGGTTATCATCTTAGGCTCATCCAACCATAGTTTTTGATTATGCATTCAGCTCAGTACTAACCAAATCCACTTGATTTTGAATGCCTTCGGGAACAATAGGGAATTAGTGAACCCTTTCACCTGTATGTGTTTGTGTTCATATTTTAAGGATGCATCTTCATTGAACAACTTATTGTAAGCTTTTTCTACCTCAAAATCACCAATTTCTACAATATTACAGTGGATGTAAGCTTGCACGTCTTCGAAGAGCAAAACCCTAGCTGGTATTCACGAGAATGCTCCAGCATTGTCGAGTTGCAAAGAAACCTCAGGGTAAATCTTGTAATGTGGTTCTTCACACATACAAATCTGATGAGTTTGACCTCATCCTTCTTGATTTTCTTCTATTTGGTGGTTCTTGAGGTCGTGGCCATTATTTCAAAGAAATTTAGGGCTTTCTAAAAAATACATAAACAAAGTTCTTTGTTGGCATAGTAACTTACTGTTTACACCTGCAATGATCACTGATCTGTTGGAGTGCTCTGGTCAAGTTGAAGTTTCTCTATGATGATTTTTTTGTTTGCTTGATTTCATCTCTTGTCACTCTTCTCTGGTCATGGTGAACAATTAAAACCTTTCGTCACCCTTTTATAGGCATTTTCCCTAAAAAGAAAGTCATTAATGCTCAACCACTCCTTGATGTTTGAAGATGAAGTTTGTCAGTTTGAACATTAACTTCTCTTCGGTGACAATGTGACATTTTGGGGTGGTCATTTTAACTCGGTGCTTTTACCGACGGGTTCGGTGTTGCAAACAACTTGTTCACTTTTCTTGATTACTGATGAGTCTCAGTTTACACTAGCAACTTTGCTTTATCATGTTAACCAACACTTCTCGGTAAGTGTAGGAAGTTTCAGAATTGAGTGTATACCAATGGATTTTGGTATGTATTACCCGATAGTATATTTATCATAGATTTTAACAAGTAATACTGTGATGCATCGTTACTTATGCTAATTTGGCATTTCATCAACATATTATGGAACTAATGTAAAATAATACATAGTGTAATGCAGTTCCATACTTACTTGTTTTTCTTAGGTGGGGGTGGTGATCTCACCAGATCCATTGGATGGGGTGTCACCATTTGCATTGCTCAACCCAGCTTCATCATTGTTTGAAGCTCTTCTCCACATTTTGTCTCTCATTCTCTAGATGTCTTCAATGGTGTTTCCATTGGGATATGTGTTGGTCTCTGTCATTTGGTCTCTGCAGTCTTTCTTGAGATGACCAACTTTATGACAGTCTAAGCATACCATTTTGGGGTTAGTCCAGCCTCTAGACTTTCTAGTCCACTGTCTCATATAGTTTGTAGCAATGTGACCAAATCTTCCACATGCTGTACAATTTTTCCAAGTGTTGTAATCCCATACATACTAGTTACCGACTCTTTTCGGTTGATAGGGACTTTCTTGACCTTTAGGCTTCCATGCTTTCTTTTTATTTTTCCAGCATTCAAGAGTTGTGTGGCCATTCATTTTGCAAGTAGGACAGTATTTTTCCATGTAGGTTTCCTTCTTTGGTTGTTTCATCTTAGAATTACATTCATATGCTTTATGTCCTTTCTTGTTACATTTATAACAAAATCCTATGAATAAAGATGTAGATTTAGGAATACCTTTCATTTTGCCTCTACATACATTTGATGTGTGGCCTTTTTTTCCACAGTGATTACATGTCATCTTTCTTGGTCTTGGATTTTCATAGGCATTCTTTGGATAAGCTTGATTGGTGATTCTCCATTCTCGATAAAGCCTAGACCGGTGTTGTTGTTGACTCTTCATTGTCCTTCAAGAAAATCATCCATTCTTTTATTACTTTCTTCAGCTTTCTTGATAATTTCATTAAGTTGTTGCTAAATTCTTATTTCATGTTTCAAATTTTCATTCTCATCCCTTAGCTCTCCCATAGCTTCTATTCTTTCAATGAGTTCAACATTCATTATGTTTGCCTCTTGACTCATTAGAATAATCTGATTTGTGATCTCATGTTGATGCTCTATAAGTCTTTGTATTTCAAATTCTTTCTCTTGTATCTTTTCTGTAATCTTTCTTCTTACATCAATATCTAGTGTGCTTTCTTGCTCAGCTTGTCTAGCACTGTTCATGACATCAATCATTCTTACCATCTGTGTCTCTTGACCGATTTGTAGAGATTTCACTTGTCCATCCAGATGTTGATTGATTTTAGTTAGGCTTGTGATGCTTTCTTCTGATGTGTCTGATGCTTTGCTTGTAGTTGATCCTGAAGACTTAAAGAAATATGGTATCTCTTCCTCATGATAGTTTTTTTTATTACAGTGATATGCCATAATTTTTCTCTTATCTAACAACTGTCTGATATTGATTCTAGCTTCTTTATACTACTCATAGAAGATCTGAATTTCTATCTTTTTATTCTCAATACTTTTATCAAGTCTATACTTCTCCATTGTATGATCTTTTCTCTTAATCCTTTAAGCTTTTCCAAAGAAGAAACTTAGCTCTGATACCAATTTTTGGGATTAATGGGAAGTGTGTACTAAGAGGGGAGAGGTGAATCTGTACCTCTAAGACTTTTGTATCTTTTAACCTTTATCCTTTAAGTTATCAAATGTTTATCCAACCATCTATTCTATACTATCTTGATGCAAGATATATCAATTCATAAACTTAACCATACATGTGAACATTCATAGAAACATTCATGAAAGTAATTGACACATAACACAAGATATGATCACATAAAACTCCTGTTAGGAAGTAAAGACTACAGTGGGGATGGCACCCACAAATTCTTCACTATCTGCAAATTGGAAGGGGTCGATTAAGGCTTACAATTTTATCACTTCTGATGATCTACCCAGTTAAGAGTATCTGTGGAGACCTGTTAAAGTCTACTCGGTTAAGATCTTTAGAAACACTGTTGAGTGTGCACTTGGTTAAGAGATTTATTGTTGGACTGTTAAAAACACCTTCCTTGAAAGGATTCTTACACTTTTCTTCACTTGTTAAAATGATATAAAATTATAATTTGACCTGGTGTATGCAATCTCCTATTATTGATTATAGATCCATTTAAGATCACATGAATAAGTATATCACCTAATGTGATTGAATAATACCTCTAATGCTCGGTAGTCTCTGTTCTTGGTTCTTGCTAACCAAATTCACCTTTTGTTGTTCTGGTTCATGAAACTTTCAATTTGATCCATTGATGTGCTCGTATGCTTCATTCATCCCCTCATCCATTCTCATATCATATATTAATGAATGATTGCATCATCTATTTATAGGATAGATTGACCTAATCAATTTTCACATAAAACAATGTTAACTCTAAGATCACAGGTTTACAACTTTACATTGATCTCCTAGTCTATGTGTTTTAAATCAGTTAGACTGATTAAAGCACTTACATTCATGTTTCTTGTCCCTAAAGAAATGGTTTAAAAAAAAATCAAGACTCTATAAATAGAATAAAACTATTTTATCTGACGTGGAAGTCAGATCCACTTTTTTTGGGTTGCAAGTGACTATCGGTTTCTGATGGTCAATTATGCTCTGAAATTAGTTGGTTGTCTTTCAGGTTCCTTGCTTGAAATGTTCTCTTTGTTTCCTCTTTAACTGTTCTCTCAGCTTTCACTATGACCTGCTTTTCGGGTTCCACTTTCAGGTTCCTCTTTATCCTTTCCACTTTGCAATTTTAGTTTACACACAAAATTGTGTCGTTGGTTTTCTTTGTACTTAGCAATTTTTGGTGATCTCTGATATCTGCATTTTTGGTTTTCTCTTTGTCCTGTCTTTCAGTGTATGCTTACCAAAAGTGTTCTTTGCATACTAATGGAAAAATAATATCATCAGAATACATATAGGGAAATTTCATCACATAAGTCCACTCTTGAGTTACCCTAGTAGTCCCTCTGGACCATGGCCCCCAAATGACTCTATGTGGCTAAGTAATCATTTGATACTGATAAGGATCCTAACTATGCTAGACCTCAATCAAGAATCTTCTCTTACTCTTATCCTAGCCTATACTAGCACACAAGGCATGGGAGAGAACACAGAATTATCTTATTAATGTTTCTCTCCTAATAGATTTATTAAGTTGTCACGTATTAGGTCACTTAAAAGGAGTTTCCCTAGTAGCCTCTTAGGGTATGAGCCCCCATTGCAAGACACTTCCCCTCTATGCTCCTAGATAACCTACCCTAATGCCCCTAGAAATAGAACCAACTAGAATACAAAGCCAAAATCATAAAAGACTTCTCATAAAACATCAAGTCATGAAAATAACCAATGCAAATGTTGGAGCATAAAAAAGAATAATACATCTTATTCAAGGATCCAATTCTTTCTATCCCATTCTGGACATATCAATAAATATCAATTAAAGAATCCTCATAGTTTGTATATCACATGATCACCAAAGCACCAATAATATATCTCTCTAAACATGGAGTAAAACCCAATCCGAAAAGACCACCATTCACAACATAGAACAATCATAGAAGAAGAAACAAGGTGACCAAGTTTATAAATCAAAACTCAACACAGTAATGGTATCTCACCTCTTGTGGTCGAATAAAATAATGATTGAGAATTTAAAGAACATATGAAATCACTCACAGATGCACCCCAAGACCACACATGAACCAATCATGACATAAAAATGGTTATGAATTTTCCACAACATAAGTTCCAAATAGTTAAAAGTATAAAATCATAAGATACTTTAGGTCTCAAAAAACAAGAACCACCTAAGGCATTACTCTACCCACACTAACATTTAATCAACACCAAAAATCACATGATAAAATACATACATATAAAATGTATTTAACATCTTATTGAAATTCATTTATATATCATTATTATGTTATTAAATTAAATAATTTTATATCATAGACGACTTAATTAATAACATAAATATACATCTTTGGACTAAATTTTAATGCCAATTCCCTTTATAGAATATAAATTTAACTTCCATATGAATTAATATTTAATATTTATTTATTTCTTAATGTAACCATAACCCAATTAATTATAATCTAACTTACATTATAAATTAAGTTATTTATAATTCCACCAATATTATCAAATAATCATAAATAAATGGTTATAAACTTAACTCGACCATAACTCTTGTTAAATTATAACCAAATCACAATTACATATTTATTAAATTATAACCACACTTACTTTAATAAATATATAATTAACTATATTCAACTAACAATGAACTAGACTTAATTATATAGATATAAATATAATCAATTTATAAAAATAACTAGAGGAAGAATTACTAAAATTGAAATTTGTTTGATTTCTAAAGTTGAGCCTAAAGATGTTGATGAAGCATTTAAAGATGATATTTGGGTTAAAGAAATGGAAGAATAATTGGAATAGATTAAAAAGAATAATACATAGATCCTTATTCCTAGACCCAAGGACAAGAATGTGATTGGTACTAAATGGATGTTCATAAATAAATTGAATGAAGAAGGTGAAGTTATTCAGAATAAAGCCAGACTTGTTTCCAAGGGATACTCACAGATGGAAAGTATTGACTTTGAGGATACATTTTCTCTTGTTGATAGAATTGAAGCTATTAGATTGTTTCTTGCATATGCTACTTAAAACTATTTTAAGATATATCGTATGGATGTTAAGTATGCATTCTTGAATGGAGAGTTGGAAGAGGAAGTATACATTGAGCAACCAGATGGTTTCTTTTGACCAATGAAGATGGTATAGTTTGAAGATTGAAGAAAACACTTTATGGATTAAAACAAGATCCTAGAGCCTAGTATGTGAGATTGGATAAGTATTTACTAACACTTGGTTTCAGTAAAGGTACTGTTGATATTAATTTTTATTTCAAAATTAATCTTGATAACATCTTAATTATTGGAATTTTTGTGGATGATATTGCTTTTGGTGGAAATGACAAGTTGAGTAAACAATTTGCTAATGAAATGCAGAGAGAATTTGATATGTCTATGGTAGGTGAGATGAATTGTTTCCTTGGACTACAGATTACACAAAATGATAAAGGTATTTTCATATCTAAGTCTAAATATGTGAAAGAGTTATTAAAGAAATCTGGTATGGATGATTCAAAGCATGTTGGTACTCCTATGATTATTGTTTTTAAATTGACAAAGATTGATGATACACCTAATGAAAGTTAGACTAGATATAGATTGATGATCAATGGATTATTATACTTGACACAAACAAGACCAGATATTATGAATTTTGTTTGCATTATTGCTAGATTTCAAGTAGAACCAAAGGAATCACATGTTGTTGTTGTTAAGAGAATATTCAGTTGAAAGGGACAGTTGATTATTGATGCAGTCAAGGTCAGAGGGTCCAAGAATGGATTGTCCAAACTTGCAGCCAACACCAAGAACAACACAACACAAACACAAAAACATAGGATATAGAAACTCATATCAATTTATATTCATTTTACATCCAATATGCCAAGTTGTAAGGTCTTCCCGGTTAGGGCCAAAACAACAAAAGAAACAACACAATAAGATCTATCATTGAGATCTTCTACAAGCTTTAGATCACCTCCTTAACTAGCCCAAATATGTGACACACTAAATAGAAACCTGGTAGGAACTCCAAGACATAATCTAAAATTGTTCTCGCAAGCCAAAATCAATCCTCTTTCCTCCTAAGCCAACTACTAGCCCTCTAAGGTATCTTCCACCAAATTCAGATCCACACACCTTACATCAAATCTTCTCACCCATCTGATCTACCTCTAACACTCTACCCAACCCTCTTTATTTATACAAATTGTCGTAAATTGGCATTACAAAAGAAATAAATCACAAAAGCAAGTCGACACCAAGAACACAACACCCAATGTGTTCTTCACCAGTCAACTTGCAATGGTCATTAAATCCACTAGATTTAGGTCCACACAATCTCCAATGAGAGATCCCACATAAATCTCTCAACCCAAATTTAATGCATAAGTTGGCCAACAAGTCGACCAAAAGATCCAAGCCATCAAACCCATTCGATGAAATAGACCATCAAGCAACAGACACCTACTCGGTGAAACTACTAAGCAACAACAACAAACACTGAGACTCGTTGGTGACACCGAGCCACTACCAGCAACCAAGTCACATTGATGAAGCAGAACCAACACAATTAATTGAGATTTTTGATGACCCAACACCTCCGACCGAGCACCCACCATAGTTACCAAGAATCCTAACACCAAGATCGAGCAACTAGCCACCGAACCAACAATACTAATCGAGCAACTTTCAACTGAGTACTCCAATCAAGAACTCCATCCTTCAACCGAGCTCCAAAGAAACCAAAAATATGAAAGCCACAGATTCTCCAAGAGCCTTATATGCCCTGCATCAGACACCTGAGGTAACAAAAGAAGTGTGTCCCGCACTTAGACTATAGAAGAAAATCAGGAATCCACCACCTCATCTTAACCATCAGTGTCCACATCCTCAAGGTTAAGAACAACAATTTCCACACCAGCACATCCAACCAAACCAATTCAGTCTACAACTCTCCAAAATAACCATCAGTAACAACAACCTCATCAAAACACTCAAGCTTATCAACAAGTATCATATCAAGATTTCAAACATCTTCACCAATCTCATCCACAACCTCATACCAATCGAAAAAACAATTAGCATCTTCCTCATCAGCAATCTCATCATCAACAACAAGATGCTCTGTAATCTCTATATCACACACATCTATCTGAGTATGAAAATAAACCACATCTACAACAACAACATAAACTTTCTCCTTCCTCCTTTGAACAAGTCTTTTCACTGGCCAAACAATCTCAGTTTCATTGGAAAATGCCAACAGACATTACACACACTCGATTCTTCCAACCGATTAGTTAACTCCTCAAACCTTTTGCCAAGTTTGCACATAATATTCTTCTCTAACATGTGAAACTTATCCATCAGTAAATCTATCAGATCCTCTTCCCAAAGTTCAACAATACCAACAAATCTAGGGTTATCAAGCTCAAAAAAAGTATCCCTAATCTCTTCCAAGACCTCTATCTTCAACTTATTCATCTCACCATGGATCTCAACTAGCAGATCCTCAACAATCAGATCAACCATCACAGGTTCCAATCTTCTCAGAGGCATCTCCCAAGATATTCAAAAACCATCTACAACAAATCCAATTCCAACCACCTTGTGACAACCTCCAAGTTGTTGTAAGTGTGATCTACCATCAGCCACCTCATGAACAACTAGGCCACGGTGCACAAGTTCAGGAATATAGATCTGCAACCAATCTCCCAAACGAAACAAACCAGCTCTGATACCACATGATGTAGTCAAGGTCAAAGGGTCCAAGAATGGACTGTCCAAACTTGCAGCCACCACCAAGAAAAAGACAAGAGAAACACAACAACAGAGGATATAGAAACTCATATCAGTTTATATTCATTTTGAGATTCAATTTACATGCAACATGTCAGTTTGTAAGGCCTTCCCAATTAGGGCCAAAACAACAAAAGCAACAACATAATAAGATCTACCACTGAGATCTTCTACAAGCTTTAGATCACCTCCTTAACTAACCTAGATCTATGACACACCACACAGCAACCCAGTAGGAACTCCAAGACATAATCTAAACTTGTGCTTGCAATCCAACAAGCAATCCTCTTTCCTCCTAAGCTAACATGATACTATCCCTCCAAGGTATCTTCTACCAAATTTAGATCCAAACACCTTACATAAAATCTTCTCACCCATCTGAACTACCTCTAATACTCTACCCAACCCTCCTTATTTATAAAACTTTCCACAAGTGAGCATTACAAAAGAAATAAATTACAAACACAAGTTGGCACCAAGAACACAACACCCAATTTATTATTCACTAGTCAACTTGCAATGGTCATTAAATCCACCAGATTTAGGTCCACACAATCTCCAAAGAGAGATCCCACATAAATGTTGCGTCCCAAATTAAATGCATAAGTTGGCCAACAAGTTGGCTAACAGATCCAAGACATCAAACCTATTTGGTGAAACAGACCACCAAGCAATAGACACCCACTCAGTGAAACTACCAAGCAATGACAATAAACACCGAGACCCATTGGTGATGTCGATCCACTGCCAGAAACCAAGTCACATCGATGAAGTAGAACTGACAAAAGTAACTCAGCTCGTCGGTGAGCCAACACCTCCAACCGAGCACCCACCATAGTTAGTGAGAATCCTAACACTGAGACTGAGAAACTAGTCACCAAACCAACAACACTGACTGAGAAACCTTCAACTGAGTACTCCAACTGAGAACTCCATCCTTCAACCAAGCTCCAAAGCAACCAAAAATCTGAAAGCCATGAATTCGCCAAGGACCTTAGATGCCCCTGCATCAAATATGGCTTATGCTATGGAAAATATGATGATTTTACATTGAATGCATTTACTATTGTGGATTGGGCAGGTAATGTGGTTAGCAGAAAGAGCACTAGTGGTGGAGTATTTTTTTTTATTAAGAGATTAGTTTCATGGGAAAGTAAGAAATAAAATTGTATATCACAATCTATTGTTGAAGCTAAATATGTTGCTACTGCAGCTAAATATACACAATTAATGTGGATGAAGAAAATGTTGAAAGATATAAGAGTGATTATTGATGAGCCTATTACTATTCATTGTGACAATTCAAGTACTAACAATATTTCAAAGAACCCTGTGTTATATTCAAATACAAAGCATATTTCTATTAAATATCATTTCTTGAGAGACAAAGTTAGTGAGAAAGAATTCAGATTAGAGTATGTGTCGATAAAAGAGAAGATTGTGGATATTTTCATGAAGCCCTTGCTAAAGGATACTTTTGAGTATCTATGGGGTAAGCTTGGGGTGATTTCCCCTCTTGATCAGAGTTAGAGATGCATTGAGATGCATTAGTCTAGTGTGCTTACAGATTATCATTAATCTGGATTGATGTTTTTTGTGTCTACTCCTTAGGGGGGTAGTAGTGAGTGGTTGAGAGTTGATTGTTCATATTTTTGGCCTTTATGACTTAGTTCATACTTGTGCCTTTCCCATTGATGTCAAAGGGGGGGATATTCATGTGAAAACTAGTTTGATACTATGAGGGAGAGATATTGTTTTCTATTGAGAAGATTTGTTATAAAGACTTTGAAAGATATTGTGGATATTGTTGGTATTATTGTTGATATTGTTTTTTTTGTGCATTGATTTGAATTTTTCACATCATATGTTTTCGATTAAGGTAAAAATAGATTTTGAAGGGAATCTAGAACCCTTTACAAAAGATTCAAAGATAGATAGATAAAGCGCAAGAAAAAAGGAGACTGGTGAAGGAACAAAAAATAATCCTCACAAGGACTCCTCCAGCAATGCAAACCAAACATAACACCAACAAAAAATACCAAAGACAAAAAACCGGCACACAAAAAATAGCAACAACCAACAATGGATCTAACCCATCTTCTTCATGAACTTCATAGTATCTTCTTCAGCTGAACAAACTAATGGATAGAATCTCTGAGAGTATCAAGCTCTTTAGATTGATCATCCTTCTTCTTCTTCTTTGAACTAGCACAGGTCCTAGAACCAGGACCGGCAGGAGTAGCCACCACATCGGTATTGTCATCAATATTCACAATAGGGTTGTTCTTATTGCCCTCCAGCAATGCCAACAGAGCCCTCAAGTTGTTAGTTGTGACTTTCATCCCGTCGAAACTCTACTGCATTATCCTGTTTAGAGAATCCTCCAATCTTTGGAGGCAACTGGAATTATTCTGCATACAGAAATTAACAACATAAATAATCTTGTTCTCCATCTTTTCCAAGAGGGCATTCTCATCCACCAAAGTTGTATCACTATTGTTGTCATCTCTCGAAGTATTAATTTTAGCAATATGATTATTCTCCTTCACCTTCTCTGCACAAATGAAGTCAGAACTACACAAATAATAGGGGGTTTTGCGCAAGCATTTTTCTATGCAGTGCATATATTTCAAGATATAATGTGGATAAAGTGACAAGTCAATTAGGCCAAACTTGATATCGATAAGCCGATATGATCTGGTCAGCGTTGTATTTTGATCAATTTTTATCAAGATAGGAAACATTATAGCATGGTCGCTATTAAACCGTCTTGTTTGTAGATAATTGATAGAATTATCCATTGATACATGTGATAAACATATGTTTGATTGATAGATAGGATAGATAGATAGATCAGTTTAATCAAAACCTAATAGTTTGATTTGTTGATTGTCAATGATAGGAGGACATTACAGATGTCTTGATGTTGCGGGAGAGGTATCCTGTGATGTAGAGTTTGAGATCGGAAATGTCAGATACCAACAGAGTATTTATTGGTGAAGCAATCAAGAATTCAAGCATTCTAGAGATCAAGCAATCAAGAATCCAAGCATTTAGTCAAGCAATTGAAGTCATTTTCACACCATTCCATCATCCATTAGTTGCATAATCAAGCTTTAGGCCATTTTGGATACATCCACTCAATCTCCACACTTTGGTGACATCTTGGGAAAGGAGCTTCAATTGGAAATCTGAGAGCTCAACACATCCAAGAAATCAAGGCTAGGAGAACAATGGAGACAAGCTACGATGGGTAAGTGAAGGTAAACTTGTTTTAGTTTCATTTGATCATTTGTAGTCTTCATTGTATTGCATTTAGATAGATTTATTAGATTTACAATAGTAGTATTTCATTTATATCAGTAGACATCTAATTTGCATACAGGACTCAAGAATCTGAATTCATGTGATGTGGCTTGAGGCAATGTGATGAGATTATGCTCAAGAAGTGCTTCCAATACTGATGTATAAGTTTGTCCCAAAGGAGTAAAAACTCTCTCTAAAGGACAATTAGATGCTTCTTGACTTACAATATCCTTCTTTTGTGGATAGAAAATAATTTCATCTGATTTTGTCATAGTTTCCTCTATAGTCTCTTGATTAAAGATAGGATGGTCATAAAACTATTCTTGACCAAAGATGGGATTGTCATAAAACTGTTCTTGATCAAAGATGGGATTGTCATACCAAGATTTATCCATGTTGGAAGGAAGTGGAGAGATGTGAGAATCATGATCAAATTGCAAAGGACAGGTTGATCTTAGTGAGGATTCATCAGATGGAGTATCTTTTTTCCCCTTAAATCCTTGGAGTTTAGATTCCAAAGTTTGAAGCTGTTTGAATAAAGATGTCATACAAATCTCTTCGTTCGCATTGTCAGGACCATGAGATTTAGCCCATTTGCTTGTAGACATTGTAAGTTTGTCTTGATGTGCTTGTTTAGAATATTGAAGAGGAGGTATGATGAATTTATTGATTAACTCATAGGTGCTGAAGTGATATCTAAAGTGTTGACTAAGTCCAAGACCAAAGGACAAAAGATATAATGTCCAACTGAGAGAGAGAAGCAATAACTCTGATCTTGAGTCAAGGTTGGCGAACCTACTTTTGCAACTCAGGATAAGGAAAGAATATACAAAGATGATAAGATTGAAATAGATAATGGGTCACTTGGACTAGCACAACAAAGTCAGATTTTGAAACAGCAAGCGAGGCAGACTTTCAATAGATTGCAGTCAAAGATAGATGAGTAGTGATGTTGATGAGAATGCAGATTTGTGAAAATTCAGATAGAAACTTCATAGTAGAATACAAAATTGGATAGCAAGTTGATAGATTCTCAGTGTTTGATAACAGATGCAGAAACTTGGACAAGAGTTTGATAGCTAACACCTAGAACTGTAGATTTTGGAATCTGAATGATCGGTTTGATATTTGTTTTGATCATTCGTTTGTTTGTTGATTGTTCTGATGTTTCACTCACACAAGACACATTAAGAAGAATGTTTGGTGTAAAAAGAACAGACACACCACAATCCTAGGTAAGCCAGGGAAATATCTATTGAATTAACACTTGAGCCGAAGTTTAGCCACGCCTACTCATAGCGAACAACTTAGAAGCTTGGAGGGACGGGCTCCTCCTTACAGTGCACTCACTTCTCAGGCACCCCAAGCTTCAAATCCCAAGGGTAATGACTTCCCAAGGGATTGTTTTCTCTACTAAGAGCTGTGAAAGTGTGGGACGTCTTAGTTGGTCTCTGACCTTTCACGCCAGCAGATAGAGAGTTTTTGGATACTACAACAAAAAAATTTTAATCAAGGCATCTGTTTAGGTGGTTATACTTGCAGCGAATTAGCTCCATTATGGAGGCATCCTAGCCTACAGAAGTTAAGTTCTATAGGTTTTTATGCACCACAAGGGTACTGAGGGAGATCTTCTCGGTATAACATATTCAACACCTATTCACTGTGACATTAATCACAATGACATTTTTTATATACCGGTTTGGAAGGGCTTGGCTTTAGCCTATTACCAGTTGGGAAATGCACTCTCACCGGTTTTGTTAAAGATCTCAGGAGGTAGCCATGCTAAAGTATTTGTATGGATTTATCTTACACCCAAGATCTACAAAGGCGAGGGGAGAGGATACATCCATGCAATTCCTTGGGATTACAAAACTATAAGACACTTCAGACACATAAGAAAATGACAATAATGTTTATGGATTTCTGATCATCCTAAAAGGGCGAGAGCATAGTTTCCTGACATTATTGTCATCCCTAAAAAATAGATAGAAGTTCATTTAAAAAAGTCTTGCATGTGCGTTCCTATTTTAATAAAACAAAAACAAGATGCAAGCTCAGTGTTTAGCGTTCTATCGATCAAGGCAACCTGCAAGATGATTCGTTAGTAGTTTGTGTTTTAGTCTTCTTTTTCAACGTTTTGCAAACCACTGTTAGGCTAAAACCAATAAGATAATTCAAAGAACAACAAAGCCCAAAACTTGTCAGTGTTAGAAAAATTAGAAAATCATAAATCTGATTGCATATTCAGAAACTAGATGAGAAATCACGCACTTTCAAAAACAAATGCACTAAAAAAGGTTACCATATGGGCCCGTACGAGGCTCTGGAAGCTAAAAATGGGGGATTAGGTAGGTACAACTATCAAAAACCATGATTTCTAATAAATCCAGCAAGAAAAATCAAAAATTAATTTCACCACATGATCCTCAGAGAATTCTACCTAAAATTTAAAAAAATGTTCAAAAAAAGGAGTTAAAACAAACAAGTTATGGGGGCTTGAAAACAAGCTGCAAATCCAAAAACTCATATGGTGAAGGCTAAAATTTTCAAATATCTAATAATATCATCATTTCAGTGTGCTAAAATTGATAGTCTAAAGGCCACCATAGAAAGCCAATAACACTATTTTAGGAGGGCTTAACAGGCGTCAAATTTATGTGGTACTAAGGCCGAGCATAGGTGGTGGATGGGCGGTGCTCCTGTGGTGATTAAGCGGTGGTGTTGAGCAGTGGAGGGGATAGAAGTGGTGTAGTAGAGGAGGCTATGTTGCGTGAGGGGAAAAGTGGTATTAGTGGTTGTGGGAGGCGGGAGGATGAGGAGTGTCTGTGTGGAGGGAGGTTGATGCGGGATGCTGCAAGAAGGGTTTCCCGAGGGAGTGGAGGATGGAGGTCGCGGGAAGGGTTGCGCGAGGGAGCAGAGGGTAGAGGTCACAGGAAGGGTTGTGTGTGAGAGCTATGTAATGGGGATAGGGAGAAGCGGAGGGAGAGAAGAGGTCAGTGCGGGGTTGGGGGATGGGAGAAAGCATGTGCAGTAGTAGTGCATGGGGAGAAGTGTGTAGATGGCGTGTGGGGGAAGCAGGGTGGCGGAGAGGGAGGAGTGGTGGAGAAGCGGCGCAGCAGAGGAGGTTGTGGCTACGCGGGGGTAAGCAGAGAGATAAGGTGGGTACTACACGGTGGGGGGAGGTGTGGGATTTTAGTCCCACATGCTCCTTACCGGAGAACTTTACTTTGTTTTTAAACAAAGTTTGGAATTAGTTGACTAAAACCGTGACATGGAGTTGGCGACTTGGGTGTTAAACACATATTTTCTATTGCATAGGCCTAGTTGGAAAAAATGCAAAGAGTGGATTAAATAACAATTTTTTTATTTTACAAAAAAAACAACTATGCCTCGGTTTGTGTGTAAAAACATGCAACATTTGCCTCGATTTGCGTGTAGAAGGTCGTACGGCCTCTGTATGCAAAACAAATTGCCACAAATTCAATTTTGGGAGAATATAGGCATATTTATAGTCGTTTCACACCGAAACAATGACTCAGACGGTATGGTGGAGTCATATTTGACTCAAAGTGGGCGAAAAATATATTTGAAAGCAAAATTTAAATATGAGGCCAGAAATTGAATTTTTTGCCCCACGGTGGGCGCCAGAAATGTATACACTAAATATGGGCCTCTAACTTATCCATACACTTCAACATGGTCATTGTTCATCAGTCACACACAAGAATGAATATGGAGTTATTCATCCTACATGCCTGGATGAGTCGACTTGTTGCCTGATATCTAGACAGGGTTTTTGAATAGCTCTCAGAATCTGAGAATACAACAACCTAGGCTAGTCTAAGAATGGAGGATTTAATCTAGAAATGTAAGTGAAATGTCTAATATAGAAATGAGATTAAACTTAGTCTAGAAATGAACATGAAATATTAAGTTAGAAATGAATATGATATATTAATCTAGAAATGAGATTAATCTAAGAATGTTTGAAAGAAGCTAAACTAGACATGATTAATCTAATAATGATATTAATCTAGAAATGTGAAAGCTAAGAACAATAAAAGCTTGAATGCATAAAACTAGTGAAAATGCAGCAACGATTCAATGCTTCCACAATGAATTCTCCTTTTTTTTGAATGAGAACAAGAGAGTTATTTTATAAGATGAGAGTCCAGTTAGAATGGCATGTTTCCTTTCAGAGAAATAGTTAACTCTTGAAAATCCAGTTTAGAATAGCAAGTTTCTTTTGAGAGAAATAGTGAACTATTGTCTTTTTCAGTGGATGAAGCAGTTAACTGATTTGTTGCACTTTTGAATCTCAGTCAACTCAAAGTTTCCATTTATGAACTTAAGTGAGGATTTTGGAGAGATTATTTGATTAAATAAATGAAATATGACCTCATAAATGTATTTTCTCAATTATTTGAATAATTAATTTCAATTATCGAAATGAGGATATTTATTTAATAATCAAATATTATTTAATTCATTTTTATGTATTTTAGCTAAAAGGAAGAATTTAATTTAATTAAAGTGCTAGGACTTTGTAATTAAATTATTTTGATCATAGGGTTTATTTAGCCAATTATAATTGATATTTAAGAATTAAATATAGTATGTGATTAATGCAGATTTAGGATTTTCTGCATTTGACATTTAAGTCAAGTAGAGTCAGTCAAAACTCAGAATTGCCTAGTACAATAGGACTTTGATGATTCAAAAGATTGATAAATGCAACAAAATTGGTTAGGGTTGCAAGATGCCAATTTTGGGGTGTTACAAGTCCTAGATCTTGAGCCTCTTGAACTAAAGGTTTGACATTTGAATGCACAAGATGAGTGATACCACGCAAGAGATTAACACCTTGATCACTATCACTAAGGACTTTCTTAAGAGCTTCTATAGCTTGAATAGAAATTTATTTATGGTTTTCTTGGATAAGCCAATTTCCCATTTTGTTAAGTTCGGTTGAAAGTTTTTGAACTTGCTCAGGAGGAAATCTTAAAGAATCATCCTCATCATGAGTTGAGTGACAAGAGTTATGCTCTATAGAAGGATTAGAATTATGAGTGATTAGATTGTCATCCGGGATCCTAAGGAAAGGAGAGGAAGACTCAGGATCAAAGGAACCCATAAGTCTATGACTTCTTCTAACCGGGATATTATAAGTAGGACTAGAGGTAGTAAAGCTCATACGCCAATGCAATACAATTGAACTAAATTACCAAGAATGTATAAGAGAACAAATATGCATGCAAGATCTAACATAAAATGCAAATCTAACACCAAAAAGAAAGAGTTGTCTATCGCGGGTTCACCAAAATATATATATATATATATATATATGTATATATATATGTATATGTATATGTATATGTATATGTATGTATGTATATGTATATATATATGTATATGTATATATGTATATATGTATATATATGTATATATATACATGTATATATGTATGTATGTATGTATATATGTATATATATATGTATGTATATATATATATGTGTGTGTGTGTGTGTGTATATATGTATGTATATGTATATATATAGGTATAAATTGTAAGATATGAATAGTTATGGGGAGTAGCAATTGAATGTATTATTGAGATAGTGGAGAAGGTAAGATTTTCCTCTTAAACCCAAATTTCATAAAGGGAAGATCCAAATTGATTAACCCCAAAGAAAGGATCAATGAATAAATGAATCAACCTATTAAGGATAGGGATAAAGAGAAAAATCCTAAATTTTGTTTTATAGAAGAGATTGTGTAATAGATTTAGGAATATTAAAACTTTAATTGAAATGAATTGAAGACAAGTACTAACCTCAAAATGAAACAGATCTGAAGAATGTTATCTTCGAGTGTCTGTACTGAGTTTCTGGGAATTCTGCAACCGGATCTGGAACAAAACACAGAGATGGAGAAAACCTAGAAATCTTTTCTGAATCTGGCTCAGGTCTGATTTTGACCCAAAAATGAATGTCACCTTTGACCCAAAAAGTCTAATTCTGACCTAGAAAGTCTGATTCTAACCTGCACAATCTGACATAAAATTTGTTTCTGAATCTTGACAGTTTGCCAAAAAGGGTATCCAAATCTGCACTCCAATTCGTTGTTCAGAACCTGTCCATGCAAGAAAAATGGTTTTTTTGTTGGGGGGAAGGGGTTTGCCTTTGTCAAACCCTAGTTTGGAATTAACCTTATAATTAAATTGAAATTGCATAATAAACAAAGTAAATAAACAAATTCACCTTTGCTTGTATAGAAACCCTTGTGGCAGATTTGAATCCTTGGATCCACAAGTATGTATGCTCCAAAAGAATGTAGAATGTAGAATGTAGGATGTCTCAAATAAATTGCTTAAAGATATTCAAAACCAATCTTGAATGGATCTTTGAATAGTAAGAGGCTTGGAGGAATGTGGATAGAGAAATCTTCAACAAGAGGGCTCCATAGAGCTTGAATCTTTCAAAGGCTACCAATGCATCTCCTTGATGAATTGAATGCTTGAATGCTTGGATGCTTGAGAGTAGATGATTGCATCAATTATCTTGCTTCAAGTCTTGCTTCTTAGCCTGTCCTTCACACTTAAATTTCACTTTGATCGTTCTTGCTTGGTTGATGATTTTATGGTTTTTTTTTTTTAGAGAAAATGAGAGGAGAAGGCTTCCTTATATACAAATCTAGGGAACAATCTTCTAGAGAGGCCTACCTAGGAGAATTAAATTCCAATTAGACCTATATCCCTAGAATTGGACCTATATAATTTCAATATTTGTTTCCTGGAAGACTGAAATAGCCAACCCGAAAGTGGGAATAAAATCTTTCCGAAGCCCGACATCCCGAAACCCCACAAACTTGAAATCTGGACCTTGGGTCAGAATCAAGGTTGAATCTGACCTAGGTCAGGGTCAAGGTCAAATTTAACCTAGGTCAATATCAAGGTCGACCTTGACCTAGGTCAGGGTCAAGGTCAAACTTGACCCAGAAAGGTTGACTTTGACTCTGAGATCAAAAATCTTAGATTTGCAAGTCAAAATGCCAGAAACAGGCCAGAGAGAAGTGGGAAATGGGGAAAAACAAGGGTAAAATATAGATCCAAGTCAAAGACCCATTCCAGGAACTTGACATGACCCCAAACCACTTACTCGGAGGGATAAACTAGTCCAAAATGGAAGTGCTTCCATTTTACGATGATACATGTACGATCAGAGAGATCATGAGATAGAGTACCATATGGATGTTGAGGGTTTGGTTCAAAGCCTTGAGTGTACTAGAGCATAGGGTATGACTTGAGATTCTATGAGGTAAATTTCTCACCACAATACGAGGGCTGATTTTTATTAGTTAGTTTATTATTCAATCATGTCGGTAGATAGGTGAGGTCCTTCATATTCACAGGTAGATATGGGGAGTTAGAGTATTCAGATAGGATAGTCAGAGAGTACGAGAGTTACAATTCCATATTCAAGGCCTCTGAGGGACCAAATGTGGGAGTAGGTACATATGGTGATGTTATACCTTTGAAAAATGTTAGGGGAATAGGTATAGGTACTAGTGCAGGTGGTACATTGATGATGAGACATATAAAGGAAGGAAGTAGTCATGCCTAGATCTTATTGATGATATTATATATTGTCTTGATGATGGACATTTGTATCTCTCTTTTGATGTTACTAATGGACTTTGATTTATCTTGGTATGGAATTTTGATATACCTCACCCCCCTTACTTGATATTGATGACTTATGCTCCTTTCATGTCATTATATATTTGGACTTTATAATTTTGATGATATATGATGATGCAGTGAGAATTTTGATGGATGCATGTCTATATGGTTATCTATCTATATGCATGTTTTCATTTTTTTCTATGTAGGATGTATGGATTCATTTTACTTTACTTAGATGCTTATTTATGGATGCAAATGGATATATATTTGTATAGATGTTTATATGGATGACTTAGTTAGATGGATAAGGTATGGAATATATTCACTTGATGATTTAGTTCTATGTGTGCAATATATGGATGCAATGGTTCTATATGATTATGCAATATTTTATGTATATGATGATGATTTATTATTGATATAATGCAATGAATGGTATTCGATGTACTTAGATGAATTTGATGCTCTAAGGAAATGCAACTTATGTGTGAATAGAATACACCTAAATGTTTATGATATGTACTTAATTATGATAAATAATGACTATACTTAGATACATAATGAGATGCACTTACTTAATGAACCTAAAAGAAAATGATATGCATTATCATTGTATTTGCTACTGTCCAATATATTCCATCTAAAGGATAATTGTGTGATTTGATTAGTTTACCCCCTTGATAAATCCCATAATGATTACCTATGCAAGATTTAATCTAAACATGAATGCAATATGCAAATGCTACTAGCCATTTTTACTTTTCACTAGATCATTTATTTTTCTATTATCATCATTGGGCTCTTTGGGACATTTAAATTAGTACAACCATCACTCGTTATATTTCCACCATGATGATATGAATATTGATTTCATCGGATTCAATGTTGCAAGTTGATCCTGACATTAAGGTATGAAAAATGAAAATGGCCTAGGTGTCCTTTGTGTAAATAGGCAAATAATTAATCCTTTTCATATGAAAAATTCGTCGATGATACTTGGATGATAATGTCTTTAGACCAATTTGCACACTAATATGAATTAACTCTACAAGCAGAAAACTAATAAAATTCCATGCTCCATCATTGCTTCTCTAGTCCAAGACATCACAGAGTTGCTAAAAAGACATGATTTCAAAAATCAAGAAACAACATTTGAACATATTTTTCATTATTATTTGATCCATTTTCTAGAAGAATTTCATCCATTTTTACCATTTTGATCTTGATTTTGGTTCTTTGTTAGAGAATTTTTATGATTTGATTTGATGCTTGGTTTTGGATGTTTGGATGTTTGACATGTTCAAAAGGTCATGAATCTTGATCTTGATGAGCTTCATGTTTGTTAGAATAACTGAGAGGGGGGGTGAATCAGTGGCCTCAAAAATTAATCCAATAATCCAACCAAAACTTATATCACATATATAATATCCTCTAGTTATCTTTCAGTCCTACAAGATGTATGCCTCTTAGTAATTTTATCAAATATATCTGCTCGGTGAATATACTGTTTATCTTTTTCTAGCCTTTACCGAGTAGCAGTAAATAAACTTAGTGTTTATCGACTAATCCTATTTTAGTTATGTGTAAAGAAAAACATCAAAGAAATGAACCATATACACACTTGACACATGCATTTTTAACATGGAAACCCTATTAAGGGAAAAACCACTTGGGACCGGTAACCCAAAATTTTCACTCTTCTGAAGTGAGCTCGGTGAAGAGACAACCATGTTAAAGGTTACAAACACATTGTTAAGTGCAACCTTGTTAGAGGATTTAAAACTAACAGTTTATCATTTGACCTAGCATTCACTATGTTGTCAACATGAAAACCTTTTGATACTCTTGAGTATCTCAATACAATAAGGATGGTTAAATCCCACTCGGTTAAGAGATTTTTTGAATCAATGGTTAAAATGAAACAGTAAATGATTAGTTCAATAATACAACTTAATCTTGTAGATTTTTAGATCTATTATTAGTCCAAAAAATACCTCTTTGATCAATATTCTCTTCAATTCCTTTTCTCCCCTCTTTCTTCTTTATGCTCGGTGAATGCTCTTACTTTTGTTGCTCGGTGTTTGCAAAATTTCTTTGGCTTTGTTCCTTGGCCTGTATCATCATATCTACATGAAGACTTCTATCTTCACCATAATTATATTCAGCATTCCTCTTTTCATAATGAATTACTTATCTCTTTATATAGACATAATTTCATCATTCAATCTCCTTTTCTTTCTTGTTCTTGATGTAGATTTCTTCTTAATCCACAAATCTCACCATGCGTTGCTTTAATCTTTAAAGCTTTGCTTTAGTTTTATTCTGTAGATTTCTCTTTGACATCTGTGAATAAAACTAACTTTAAATCTTCTTCTTATCCTTAGTTCAACTGGTCGGTGAAAATAAAATAATCAATAAGTTAAATCTAAGTATAGCTCCTGCCAGCTATGTGTTTTTTCATTTTCTAACTCCAATTGATTTAGGTCATCAACTCTTAGTTTGCTTAAGTACTATTGATCTTGGTTACTATTGTAATCACACAAAAATGGTCATCTAAACCCTAGACCCCCAATATCAACAATTAATCAAGAAACCCTAATCTTGATAAACCCTAAGTCCTAAATCAAACAGGCATCCTCAATCTATCAAATTTAAGCTAATCTGACCTGAACCCTAGGTCCTAATCAATCATTGTACTTGATTAATTAATTAATTCCTAAAATCATAATACATTGGCAAATAAACCTTATGTTAATTATTTAATTGATATTTTGATATATTAATTAAATAAAAATACAAATTTGTCAATTAAATAAAAAAAGAATTAAATTAATTATAAAAACAAAAATATGCATTCAAAATCATTTAAATTATTAAAAATACATATGACATCATCAAATCCAGTCATTTGATTATCAAAATGGAAACAATCCAGTTCCACTCAGTTAACTAATTCTCCACTATTTATCATTTTGGAAACATTTTAGTTAATTGAAAACTAACTTTGGAAGTTTCCAAAAAGATTGATCAGTCAATTCAGTCAACTGACTCTTTCGACCAATCACATTTATTGCACATTGATTGTGCTTCTTCAATCGAATATGAGCCACTCTTTTCTTTTGATCTCGACCGTCGATTCGAGAGAGATTTCTATAAAAGAGAAACTCTTTTCCTTCACAAAGGCTCCTAACTTTTATTATTGTTATTATGTTGCATTTTAGATTCAAGCATTTGCATTTTAGCTTTCAATTTCAATTAGCTGTAATTGTTAGTTTACTTTTGTTAATCATGCAAACTTCTTAATTTTAGAGCACATTTAATTATGGTGTTTTAAAATGAATCTTACACACTTCAATTTGGTTCTCTTAAAAATGAATCCTAATTAGATTGGATTAACCACAAACTGCATCTACGTCTTGCATTCATCATTTTAGATCAATCATCTAGATTAAAAATCTTTCGTTTAGGATATTGGTGTAGCCACTGATTTTGTGATGACCTGAGATCAAACTCATACTCCTGCCTACTAGAAGGCAATGGGTCATTGTCAGTTAGTGTAGTTGTTTATTTCAATTTTGTATTTTTTAACCCACTAACCACGTAAAGACTCATTGAAGTGTGTGTGTTTGTTGTGCAGCTTGCAGGTACCCCATTTTCACACATACATTTATGGCACCCACCGTGGGGCTTGAATCTCACTTTGAGCCAAAAACCCTCCCCACATCGACTTTGAGCAAAATCTGATTCCACCACCGTGTTTGGGTCATCATTTTGATTTGAAACAACTATAAATATGCCTATATTTGCCCAAAATTGAATCTACAACAAAAAAAAATTGCATATAGAGGTCATACGACCTTTTGCATGCAAATCAAGGCATCTATTACAGTTTTTTATTACACGCATATTGAAGCAAATTTTTTTAGAAAAATTTATTTCAGCTCCCAACCTCAATACTCTATGTATTTTACCCACTTGGCCTACACAACTCAATCCTACATCTTACCCCCAAACATCCAAATCAAACCTTAAATCCCAGCAACCAAGCCCTACATTTTGTTTAAGTTTGTTTGGCCTTTGTATTTAAAAATAACTTTAATCTCGCACCCCGTCAATGTGGGATTAAATCCCATATCCCTACCCCACCGCAACACCCAACCCACCTCAACTTCCAACCCTTCCCGTGCGACTCTTCTTCTCCCACCGTGCCTCCTAACCTCATCTTCCACCTTCGCTCACTCTCTGCACTACCTCCCCCATCTCCCTTCACCACCCATCCCCCGCTTCCACTCCATCCACACCTAAAACCCAAATCTACCTCCCTCTGCTTCCACCCCAGCCCTCCCTCCCCCGCCTGTGCACAACACCTCAATCCTACCACTGCCTGCATAGAAACCCTACCTATCCTTTGTTGCCTCCTTACCCCACAACAACCCACAAACCTCTTAATCTTCCTCCGCCCTCAGCCTCTTCTCAAAACCCTGCGTAGCCTCTTCTAAGTCTCAGCCGCGTAGTCCAACCCAAGGCGACACCACCTAAAAAACAAACCATCGTCTCTACTCAACCTCCAATAGCCCTCCAAATAGGCCTCTAACACATGGAAAAGTGGCATAGGGCCACGTCACCTACCATGTCTTGAAACACAAAGGTGCACAGTCTTTTTTTTTGCCACACAGAAATCTACGGTATCTTAAATTTGACGGTCGTCCAACTGTCTCCCTGCAGGCATACTGGCTTTTTGCGATGGCCATGTGACCATCAAATTTAACCTAACAGTTTGCTGACATCAGCAGGGATTTGAATTTTTTTAACCTTCACCATATGCAGTTTTAAATTTCTAATCTAACTTTAAATGATCATATCTTGCTCATATTTGATCCAAATTGAGTGCAATGTTTTTTTATTTTGGGTAGATTTTCCTAAAGATCACTGTGGTGGGGTTAGATTCTATTTTTGGTTGCTGGGTGTATCATAAATTTCCCTTTTTGATGACTATACCTGCTTAATCCTTTGTTTTGTAGCTTCCCGAGCCTCGTAAGGGCTCATACGGTAACCTTTTTGGATGCATTGGTTTTTGAAAATGCATGATTTTTGTCTAGTTTCTAAATATGCAATAATTTTTTGGATTTTTTGGATTTTCTAACACTGACGAGTTTTGGGCTTTGTTGTTCTCTAGATTATCTTATTGGTTTCAACCTAACACTGGTTTGCAGGACGTTGAAAAAGAATACTAAAACATAGACTACTAATGAATTGTCTTGCAGGTTGCCTTGATCGATAGAATGCTAAACATTGTGCTTGCATATTGTTTTTTTTTTATTAAATAGGAATGCACATGCAAGACTTTTTAAAATGAACTTCTATCTGGTGTTTTAGGGATGACAATAATGTCAGGAAACTATGCTCTCGCCCTTTTGGGATGATGAGAAATCCAAAAAAATTATTGTCATTTTCCGTTTGAGATCTGTAACTTTAGAGGGCCTGTCCAAGTGGGAAAAACTACTCACCCTTGGAGAACGACCCAAGTGCGAACAATCTAACGCCAAGTTTCTTTGACTCACTATAATAAAAAGACTTCCTTGAGACCAAAGCCTCGGAAGATAAGTGGCATTTGAGTTTATACTCGGCTCTCACCTAACACAAAGGAGGGCCTCTGAGTCTCAATCACGTATCGTGAACTTCTTGTGCTAAGGTTCTTTTTGGGGTTAGCAGCTTGAACCACGCTTGTGTGGACACAGAGGATACACTTAAATGAAGACCCTTACTAAAACCATTTTTAGATAGTGGCTAAAATCCATTTTTACTTGTTGATACGGGCGTTGTGAGATGCGCATGCCTAAGAAACCTCTCATGTACCCCTCTTTTTGAGATAATAAATTTATCAAGGTCTTCAAACCTTGAGAAATTCGAAGCTTGGTAGGCCCGAGAAGTGTGTGTCGTGGAGGGAAGACAGTGCTGCCAAGATTCTAACTGTCCAACTTGAATGGGTATTTTATTGTAAGAGGATTCAAACAAGTATTTTCCATTTCTTGCCACCTAGGAATAGGGTTTACTTGATGTGCTTGAATAGTTAAGGGCTTCTTGGTGTGTTTGGTGTGAGTGTTCACTGAAACAACAACAAAAATGAAACAATCTAAAAAACTATACACTTTAGGTACTTGTCTATCATATCTCGTCTGAAACATCAACAATCTATCAAAAACTTGTCGAAACTTTGTCTTTTCATCAGTCTATCCTACTACGTTCAGTCTGTTATGAGGTCTACGCTATCATAATGCTTCTTCTAGTTCATATTTGACTATGATCTATAGTCAATCCAACCTATCATTGTCTTGAAATCTAATGTCATTACGCTTGTCCAATTGACCAGTCCTTTGTTCAAATCTTATCAGTCTTTGTCTACCCTTTCCTTATTCTGGGTTGTGAGAGCAGGTTAGTTAACCTTGACTCAAGATTGGAGTCTTTTCTATCTCCTTCTTAGTTGGACATTTATCACTTGGTCTCTTTGGTCTTGGACTTAGACAACACTTAAGATATCACCACAGTATCGGTCAGGTGAACCAACTTATTTATGCTTGTGTGAACTATAAGTCATTTTAAGGAACTTCACGAGGGAGACAAACAGGGTTCCCATCTGAAGACAACTACTTGTTTGGAGAGAATCCTCTTTTTGGGAGAGATCCTCAAACTCCTCCTAGATCACTATCTCTACAGAACAAGTTACCTAGTCCTAGGATGTTGGCAGAAAGATAAAATCAAGGGAGGTCTTGATAGAGAGACCTTGATATTGGTACCAACAATCACAATAGTCACCACTCCTCGAGTACATCAAAACCTAATGAGGAAGATATTGACAAATGTCTCCAGGATAAGAGGTTCATAAACTCATGAAACAATCATAAATCAGGATAAGGAACAATATTTCCTCGACCTAGCAGAGAAAGGCGCTCAACTTCCACCTCACTTCAAAGCTATGAATATCATTTCTAGAGAAGAAGAGACTCCCATGACACTCATGGCTAAACAAATGAAAACTTTACAAATGGAATTACAAGAACTCAAAAAGGAAAATGAAAAACCCAACACAAATTTTTCCTTAAATATAGTCTGTCCTTTTCCTTTTGATAAAGATTTGTACTTACCTTCGTTCCTGCGCAAAGTTGAAATCCCATGATTTGATAAGTACAATGGTCACTATGATCCAAAATATCACATCCAATAATTCTATGCTCTTTGTATAGAATTTATGCATGATGAGACATATCTTATGCATCTCTTTCCTTAGAGTTTGAGCGGATAGGCTATGGAGTGGTTCTCAAAGTTACCCATTGGTATCAAAACTTTTGATGAGCTGATGAATTTGTTCCTATAATAGTATTATTACAATATCCAACATCCCGTGACGATGATTGATTTATGCAACACAAAGAAAAACACAAGAGAACCCTTTCTGACCTTTCTTTAGTCATGGAGAAAGATGTTTTCTAGATATCCATGAATCGTGCCTGAATCTGAAAAGATGGATATTTTTTCTAGTGTTCTTATTTCAGAACAAAACTACCCCCTTCAGATGTAATTCCCACCCTATTTTGATAAAATGGTAGAAAACACGATAAAAATAGAAGATGTGCTTGTTAAAAAGGGTGACATTACCCTTTATAAGGAACACAAGTTTGGTTCCAAATCCAAAGACAAAACCAAATATTGGAACAAAAACAAGCATGTGGTAAATGATGGATTAGTCGATCATTATGCTCCCTAGCCAAAACAAGAAGTCTTCAATCTAACAAGTGGCTCAAAGGCCCTAAAAACTACTGAAAATACCACTAAATCCTCATCTTCAAAAGGGGTCAGAAATTTTTTGAAAGAAAAACCATGGATTAAACACAAATGAGACTTTAACTCTTTAGGAGAGTCCTATGAATCTACACTTAAGACTCTACTAGCAAACAAGATGATCACATTTCCATATAACTCCAAACCATATGATCTAGAGGTCAAACCTAAATGGTGGAGAGAAAATGATTTCTGTCAATACCATAGAAACAAAGGACATGAAATAGAAAATTTTATGAGGCTCAAACATGAGATCCAAGATCTCATTGATAATGAAATGATTGTGGTTGATAATCACAATAGGAATGTTGATCATAAGGCATTCAAAGATCCTTTCCCAGAGCATCACAAGGGAAAAACTTCTAAGAAAGGTTATCGAATCAATCACACTTATTCTAATGATGACAGCAACATCATTAACATGTTTGAGTCATCTAATTCTGAATATTGCAATATCATCATTATCAAAAAGAAAGAGAAAGAGTCTCGATCTGCCAACGCAGTGACCCGAGCGCAAGAAAAGTTCACCCTAGGGGGTTCTAGATCTTCCAACCATTCATCATCTTCCAATAAACCATCGGTATCCAAATCTTGGATACCTCTTAGCAAACAATCTGTTGTGAGTACCTCTAAATTAGCAGAGTCCAAAAAATTTACTTCTTCCAATACTGCAGACTATAACATTGTCAAGAAATTATAGAGAACATCTGCCCAAATTTCAATCTTTGAATTGCTCAAACTCTCTCCATCTCACCGATAGGTCCTAGATAAAGTGCTATCAACTACCAATGTCCCTAAGGACTTGGGTCTGGATCAGTTTCAATCCATGGTGAGTCACTTAACCTCACCACATTACCTATCATTCTTAGAAGAAGATGATAACTCTTTAAGTCATCCACACAATCTCCCCTTGCATATCGAACTCATGATCCAAAAACATCGTGTCAGACAGGTCTTGATAGATGGAGGTGTAGGGTTGAACATCTGCACATACAGGTTAATCAAGCAACTAGGATTTTCAGAGAATGTCATTGATCCTAATAATAAAATCACTATCAAGGCATATGATGAACAAGAGAGATCTTCTAAAGGTCTTGTCACTTTACCAATCTAAGTGGGTCTTGTTGAGAGAGATGTTACCTTCCAAGTTTTGGATCTCCCTTTGGCCTACAATATCTTATTGGGAAGACCCTAGATCCATGAGATGCAGGAAGTTCCATCAACAGTCCATCAATGTGTCAAGTTCCCATTCAATGGTGCAGAGGTAACTATTCCTGCAGACACTAGCTATGCCTACAATGCATTAAGACAAGCAGCAGACACTCTAGTCTCGCATAATAGTGAGGTGTCCAACTCTAAATTAGCAATGAATTTGTTGAAGGAAATGGAAAAGAAACTCAAGATAAAGGACACTAGTATGGGTCGATACACAGTGGAACCCGTACTGTCAATCACATCTCTTCCCACATTACCTAGGTCCTATGGGAGATCTTCGAAAGAGATGAAGCCAACAACATCCCAAGAAATCTATGATGGTAAATTTCTTAAAGCCGACATACCATTAGAGGATGAAAAAGAAGAACAAGCCATTCTGGATTGGCTATATAAGAAACCTAAAAATAATGAGGTCAAACAACGTGAAATATCCTTGGAAACATTTAGAGTGGGGTATGATTTGGCTTGTAAAATGGGTTATTTAGGTAAAGGACCCATTAGATGTAATCAGAATGGACTTAAAGAACTAATCTTTGTTAAATTCAGACAACCTAGAGACATAACTAGTGTAGGGTTCTTATCTAGAAAATTGTAAAGAGAAAAGAATCGTCTAGATAAAGGAAAGAGACTTTAAATTCATTTAGATGAAGATGAGCATAATACAATAGAACAAAGCACTGACATACCCACTAGAAAGCAGGATGACTATGATAACTCTGATGAGGAGGATGTATATCCTTCTCCTATTCCTCTCAATATTATAGCCTTTGAAGAAGAAATAACCTAGGTCAATGCTAATGAAGAGTTTGTTCTAGAGGAATCACCAACGACTTTTGATCAGTCAGAGACTACTACATCCAAGAAAGACCAAGATATAGAAGAAAGGAGTCTAACCATAGCCAATTTTTTAGATAGAACTCATCCAAACTGGGGGAAAAAAGTAGATTTCACTCATGTCCTTGATATGAAAACTAATGATGAAATAGACTCCCATGAATACGATTTTGACAGTCTTTCAGAAGGCACTTTAGAAAAAGAGGTGGATACAGTTCAGCGATATGTACCCACACTCGAAGTAGGTGAAATCTTATAGGATAGGTTGGACGAATTAGGACCTCCTATTTCTGACATGGGCTTTGATGATGCCATTAGGGCTCTTTCTTATTTGAACATGTCTATACAAGGTTTAGGTCTAGGAATGTACTTAAAAGTCACCATCTACAATGACCATACTTTGAACACCCTCAAACCCATCAAACCTTTGCCACTAAAGCATCCTGAACTCATTGATTGGTCCTTACAGGGACAACCTTCTGAAATGCCTACATTCCCCAATGACTATGCTTTAGCCTGCTATCTTAACATCACTGAACTTGTCACTTCTTCCACTAGTGAGCCTAGTGTGAGCATGACTGAAGTGGACATCAAGTATCTCAGTTATAAAATAAAAATGAAATAAAGAAAAGGGTCTGAAGGCAAAAACCACATTGTGGCAGTTTCATAACCCAAAATAGTAAAAAGAAAAGACACATCCAAAGGATAAAACCTCTCTGAGGCGCCTGAGGATGGGAAACTTTATGTCTTGCCTAGTCATTTAAAGGAACAATCATTAGTTCTCATAGAGCCAACTGAACTAGTGAATATTGGTTTAGAGGAACACCCGCACATCATTCATGTGGCTAAATCTTTGTCTGCAAAAGAGCTCAAGGAATTCACAGATTTCTTTAAAGAGAAGAAGATAAACTTTGCATGGACATACTCAGATATGGCTGGTTTAGATCCAGATCTTATCATGCACCATCTCTCAATATCTCCTGGAGTCAAACCAGTAAAACAAAAACTCATAAAAATGCACCCTCATGTTCCATTACTTATCAAGGCTGAACTAGAAAAACTACTAAAAGATGGATTCATCCAAGCTATTGATTATGTAGACTAGATTTCCAACATCGTACCAGTATCAAATCTAGACAAATCCATCAGAGTCTACACTAATTTTAGGGATCTAAACAAAGCATGTCCAAAGGATGACTTCCTTTGCCTAACATTGACATGATTGTAGACATGACAGCTTGGTATGAAATGTATTCTCTCATGGACAGTTTCTCTAGGTATAACCAAATCAAGATTGTGCCTGAGGATCAATAAAAGATTGTCTTCACATGTGCCTGGAGAAAATTCTGCTAGAATGTCATGCCTTTTGGTTTGAAAAATGGAGGATCTACCTATCAAAGGGAAGTAACAACTATCTTCCATGATATGATGCACAAAACCATGGAAGACTATGTGGATGATACTCTTGCTAAAAAAATGAAATGATCTATGCACCTACAAGACTTAGGCCCAATGATGGCTAGAATAGAATATTTTAAGTTAAGGTTGAATCCCAAGAAATGTGCATTCAGTGTTACATCTGGAAATTTATTGGGTTACATTATCTCAGGTAAAGGCATAGAGGTCAATCCTAAAAAGGTACGAGCGATACTATAAATGCCACATCCTAAGAACATCAGTCAGATGAGAACACTCCAAGGGAGAATCCAGTCTATCAGAAGTTTCATCTCACAGTTGGCTGATAGAGCACAACCATTTACCAAGCCTCTTCCCAAGGGAATTACTTATCAATGGAGTGAAGAATGTGACAAAATTTTCACTCAAATCAAAACATACTTGGCGAACCCGCCAGTACTCATGCTACCTCAACAAGGTAAACCATTGATTTTGTACATTTCAGTTACCTCAACATCACTAGGGGAACTTCTAGCGCAAGAAGATGAAAATAAGAAAGAACATGCTATCTAGTATATCAGTAGGACATTGGTATTCCTATGAGATGAACTACTCTATGATCAAGAAAGCGTTCCTAGTTGTAGTCTTTGCATCTCAGAAACTGTGACACTATGTGTTGGCTCACTCAGTCAAACAGGTAGCTAAAATTGACTCTTTGAAGTATTTCCTAAGTAAAGCTACCCTCACTAGAAGATTGGTTAAATGGGTTATTCTTCTTAGTGAATTTGACATAGAGTATATTGAGCATAAAGAAATCAAAGGGCAAGCAATTGTAGATCAATTGGTTAATGCTCCACTGTAGGACAATGAACCAATCAATGTTGAGTTCCCAGATGGATCTATTTTTCACATCACTCACAGATCTTTGAAAATTTTCTTTGATGGCTCCTTCACGAAACAAGGTTCGGGTGTAGGGATTTTATTTCTGACCCCTCAAAACTATTCCATTCCAAAGGCGTAAAAGCTCTTGTTTGCTTGTACAAACAACATAGAAGAATATGAATCACTGGTAAATAGAATCAAACTAGCTCTTGAATGGAATGTTTTTGAGTTACATGTCCATGGTGACTCTCAACTTGTAATCAACCAAATCAACGATGTATACCAGACTAAGGATAAAAAAATCATGCCTTATAAATGAATGGTTGATGACTTTGAGAAATACTTTACATACATCACATTCCAGCATGTCTCAAGGACACAAAATAGAGCAGCTGATGCCATGGCTACATTAGAATCCTTGCAAAAACAAGAGGAAGATTTCCAATATGAGTTCCTGGTGGAAGAAATCCATTTCCCTTCCTACAACTCCCCTAAATCCCAAATGTTCTATTCAGTCATTGAAAAGGAATCCTCCCGTTATCACCATGTCTACTCTTACCTGCGCCATCAGGTCATTCCTGATGGACTAACCAGAAATGAAAAATGACACCTCATTCGCAATGCCTCATGGTATGTTCTTGTGACCAATGATTTGTATAGGTGAGGATTAGATGGTACTTTGCTTAGGTGTCTACAAAAAGAAGAGTCCAAATGTGCATTGTCTGAAGTCCACAAAGGAATTTTTGGTTCTCATTCTAACGGTCTGACCCTAGCCCAAAAAATGCTTAGAGAAGGGTATTATTGGCTAGATATGGAGAAATAAGCTATCAAGTATGTGAAAGCTTGTAAGAAATTCCAACTGCATGGAAATCTTATCCACACTCTAGAAAGGGATCTCATTCCCTTTGTCACACATTGGCCCTTTCAACAATGGGCATTTGATCTAACCGGGTAGATTCACCCCTCATCTTCTAATGGACACAAGTTAATTATAATAGGTACTGAGTATTTTACCAAGTGGGTTGAGGCAGTCCCACTCATTGAAGCGACATGATAGCAAGTCTCGTTGTTCATCTTGAACTACATCATTTGTCGCTATGGCATACCTTCCTCCATCATCACTAACAATCGAGGACAATTTAAGAACAATACCATGGATGAGTTGTGTGCAAAGTTAAAAATCACACAACACTATTCTTCCATCTATTACCCGCAAGGTAATGGACAGGCTGAGGCCTCAAATAATTTTTTTTTGAAAATCTTGCATCGTACGGTTAACAAGTCTAGAAGGGATTGGCACCTGCAGATCAATCCTACATTATGGGCTTACAAAACAAGCATCAGAACACCTATAGGGGAAACCCCATTTTCACTGGTGTATGGGATAGAAGTAGTCTTACCCCTAGAGGTAGAAATCCCATCTCTTAGTGTTTCTTTGCACAGACTTATACCAGATGAAGAATATAGAGTTTTGAGACTCCAAGAGCTAGATTTGTTGGATGAACGTCAGAAAGTGGCCTTTGATCACCTCAAAGCTTATCAGAAAATAATCTCAAGAGGATACAACAAGAAATTCAAACCAAGTGAACTTCAGGTAGGCGACCTTGTGTTGAGAGAAAATCCCCGCAATCAATCACATAGACAGCAGAAGGGGAGGTTTGAACCCAATTGGCTGGGTCCTTGTATCATTTATGCAGTATTTGGATCCAGAGCCTATCGACTCTCCACACTTAAAGGAGAAACACTTCGAAAGCCCATTAACACTCTCCATCTAAAGAATTTCTATACCTAAGGCATTCTCGGTGATCAACACCATGTACATACTTATGATTCTTAAAAAAAAATCTAAAAATTGGAAAAAGTCCTGAAAAAATGATCATCTTGGTGAAAACCTAGCAATAGGCGCCTTGATGCATCAATCAAAAAAATAAAAAATAAAAGAGAAAAATCAAAAAAATGAAAAAATGAAAAAATACAAAAAAAAAATTGAAACAAAAAAGTGCCTTGGTGAAAACCTGATAAAAAGGCACCATGGTAGCAAAAATAGCATCTCTGCCAAGTAGGTGAAAACCTGGTAAACAGCCGCCTCTTGTACTCAGCACTCCATCTATCAATGCTTGGCCTTGGAAATCCTTTACTTCAGTTTGTACATATCTTTTAGTCACTTTCATGACACTTTGGTTCTTCTAAGAACCCTCCTGGCTTGAAACCAATCCAGAGTCATAGCCTGGGGATAATCGAGTCAGATTTGTCCTCGCAGTATGATTTAAGTCAGTCCTCACAATCAGAGTTTGTTACCATGGGGCATGGGTCCCCAAATTTGATTCTATCTTTGGATTACACCAAATTCATTAATCTTATCATTCCTTAAGGATAACTCGCTACTGACGCAAACAGGTGTTTCTCAACACCCTAATCAACAGTGTTTCTTAACACTATCTTTGGATGCATTTGTGTTTCTTAACACACATTAGATACCACAAACATAAACAACAGATTGATAACACTCAAACACATCACACTCACCAGCACGACGGTGTTTCTCAACACCTCATACATATACACATCCAAAAACTTTGAAACTGGTTAAAGTATGCTAAAATTTTATTGTATGTTATCTATTTTCATTGATTTTTGTTAATCTTTTCTTTGTCTATTGCTTGTTGGTGTGGTCTCGATGATCCAACATCGTCAAATAAATAGGGGGTATGTGATAAGAGCTCCTGCATTAAGGTGGAAAAGCCTCACATTGCTCGATCCTATTTATTTGTACACCAAGGTGAGGTCAGAACTATCTCCTTGACTGCTATAGCTCTACTTGTTTACGCAAGATCGCACTCTTGGTTATCTTGGCTTTGAATGCCTCGATACTGGTGTACTCTTGCAACATCAACAAGAAATAATGTTTAGGTCATCTTGACTTTTGTTCCCTGATGCTTACATTAGTTTCTCATTTATTATCCGATGAAATTCGTATTCATATTCTTATGGTCACAGTGGCACAGTAAGTATTGCATTGACTCCGATGTTCCAAAAATGCTCGATGATAAAAAATTTCAATGCTAAAGGTTCAGTGAATACACCTTAGGTCGCATTCATGTTAGTCTTGCATCTGCATCTGCATCTACATCTGCATGGTTTTTAAATTTGCATAATATTGATATCTCTCTCCAATATGAAGGATCTGAGGTTCTTATCAATCAATCTTCCTTTCATCAAGTGGTCAATTGTGCATGAACATGACACCCCTCACTAATTTGACTGTCCTGATTCTATTTTCAGGATCAAAATCAAAATTTGAAATTGACTGCTTGCACAACCAATAGAAATCTCTCATGATTTTCTTCTAATCAATCCTTGTATCTTACTTTTGGTCAAATCTTGGTCAAACAAGACCTCTCATCAAGTACATCTTTTGTCTGAACCATGTGGAACCTATTTCTCATCATTTCAGCTTCTTCTTGCATCATGTTATCAATTAAATTGCTTCTCATCACTGGGGCACCTAGCCATATTTTGATTTTGCTCCTGAGGGGGCATGATCAGGACATCAACATTCCAATGATCACACCCTCCATCAAAACCCCATCACTTGTGGCATCTCAGCTTCATCACATCAAATCAAGTTGAGATCATCCTAAATTAAAAGCAACCCAATAAATGGTCTTTATAGTGATGAACACACTCAAAACCATACAAGATCGGTCTTATATGAGCTATTCATTATTGAAACCAGATACATTTATCAAAATGGCTTCATCACTTCAAATAAAGTCAATTTTCTTCCTAATCAAATCTCTTAATAGTAATTAGTTTCATTGCTTCAAATCAAACTAGTTATTCGTTCAAACGAATCAAAGGGTTTAAGAGTTCTTAACAAATGTTCAATTTAATCGCTTCAAATCAAACTGAGCATTTTGTTTTATATCTTTTGATTGATCTTCATCCAATCAAGCTCGATGTTGGTATTCTTCTTCAAAAGAATGGTTTCATCACTTCAAATCAAACTATTTTAGGTCTTCTCGCTAACAAGTCTTTGAATCAATGCGTTGATTGCACATCAATTCAAAGAGGGGAAAATGTAATCACATAAAAATGGTCATCTAAACCTTAGACCCCCAATCTCAACAATTAATCAAGAAACCCTAATCTTGATAAACCTTATGTCCTAAATCAAACAGGCATCCTCAATATATCAAATTCAAGCTAATTTGAGCTAAACCCTAGTTCCTAATCAATCATCGTACTTGATTAATTAATTAATTCCTAAAATCATAATACATTTGCAAATAAACCTTATGTTAATTATTTAATTGATATTCTGATATATTAATTAAATAAAAATAAAAATTTGTCAATTAAATCAAAAAGGAATTAAATTAATTATAAAAACAAAAATGTGCATTAAAAATCATTTAAATTATTAAAAATGCATATAACATCATCAAATCCAGTCAACTGATTATCAAAATTGAAACAATCCAGTTCCACTCAGTTAACTGATTCTCCACTATTTATCATTTTGGAAACGTTTCAGTTAACTAATAACTGACTTTGAAAGTTTCCAAAAAGACTGATCAGTCAGTTTAATCAACTGACTCTTTCGACCAATGACATTGCTTGCACATGGATTGTGCTTCTTCAATCGAATCTGAGCCACTCTTTTCTTTCGATCTCGACCATCAATTTGAGAGAGATTTCTATAAAAGAGAAACTATTTTCTTTCACAAAGGATCCCAACTTTTATTATTGTTATTATGCTGCATTTTACATTCTAGCATTTGCATTTTAGCTTTCAATTTCAATTAGCTTTAATTGTTATTTTACTTTTGTTAATCATGCAAACTTCTTAATTTTAGAGCACATTTAATTTTGGTGTTTTAAAATGAATCTTACACACTTCAATTTGGTGCTCTTAAAAATAAATCCTAATTAGATTGGATTAACCACAAACTGCATCTGCATCTTACATTCATCATTTTAGATCAATCATCTAGATAAAAAAATCCTTCGTTTAGGATATTGGTGTAGTCACTGAGTTTGCGATGACCTGAGAGAAAACTCATACTCCTGCCTACTAGAAGGCAATGGGTCATTTTCAGTTGGTGTAGGTTTTTATTTCAATTTTGTATTTTCTAACCCACTAACCACGTAAAGACTCATTAAAGTGTGTGTGTTTGTTGTGCAGCTTGCAGGTACCCCATTGTCACACATACAACTATTGACCTCGGGTAACACTGTCCGTTGGTGTTTTCAGTCTATCAGGAAACACTGTGAACTGGTCGGGGTTCACTGTTCTCGGGTAACCCTTTCACTCAGTGTATACCATTACCAACAAAAAAAATTTGTCTCTTCAGATATTCAAGTGTTGTGACAATATGTGTATGATTAATCATAACATATTAGGTTGAAATCAATGAAAATATAATACATTAACTGATTTAATGTCTTGCATTTACTTTTTGTAGCTCGATGATCATCAACTTATCATTTTCAAATATTCAATCAGTTATAGTTCATCAATCTCTCCCTTTGGCATTGATGGCAACATACTATCAACACAGTATGAAATATTCTATAAAATACCAAACTTATTTTTCTATAACCAATTCAAATATTTGACTCTTGGTAGGCTCTTCTAGCTTAGATTTGATTCTTGCAGAGTGCTCTTCTTCATTCCCTTAAATGGATAGGTGTAGAAATTTTGTCTTCTGATTTTGTCTCTCCCTTTGTTGAAGAATCTTTTCTCCCTTTTCTAGATAGATATGCAGTGTTAACTTTTCTGTAATTCTCTCCCTTGGATGGATGGTTGTTTCTTTGAATCTTTCTCTCCCTTTGTAGAATTATCTTCTTTCTCTAATGTTTTCTCTCCCTTTGGCTATTCCTCTCAATCATGATATATATTTCATATTGAATATCTCTCTCCCTTTGATAGCAATGCCAAACTTAAATATATCATTGAATTCTTCTATTCATTATTTGTACAGCTCTGTAGTAGCCAACAATATCTATGGTGTGTGGTTATGATAAGTACCTTCTTGTACTGATGTACTATTGCAGTCCACATCTTTGCTTGCATCAACATGATTGATCTTCTGATAATTTGTAGGCTGATGCAACCTCCAAGTCAGCTTAGTGACCAATAGACAAGGGTCAGACCCCTAGTCTCTTCCTTAGATAGTCAAATGTATCTTTTGGAAATAGATTTGTGAATATGTCTACTAATTGTTCTTTGGATTATACATATTCTAGTATCACCTCTTTCTCTTGTACTTTTTCCCTCAAGTAATGATACTTAATAGCTATATGCTTTGTCTTAGCATGCATCACTGGGTTATTTGAAATGTTTATAGCACTTGTATTATCACAATAGATAATTCTTGGTTCAAGAATTTTCATATTCATACCTTTCAGAAATTGCTTGATCCATGCAATGTTAGATCAATTTGCAGCAGCAACCACATATTTGGCTTCAACAGTTGATTGTGATATGCATCCTTGCTTTTTAATTATCCATGTGACAAGTCTATCACCCATAAAGAATGATCCTCCTATTGTGCTCTTTCTATCATCTATGTTTCCAGCCCAATAAGCATCGGTATAAACTTGTAGCTCAAATTTGCCTTCTTTATTAAACCCCAAACCATAGTCTTCAATATTCTTTAGATATCTCAGAATTCTTTTGACAATAGTCATGTGTGATTCCTTAGGATTAGTAGAGAATCTTGCAACTATACCAACTACATGTGCTATATCAGGTCTTGTGTGTACAACATACATTAGTTTGCCGATCATAGATCTGTATAAGGTCTTATTTACCTCGGTTGTCTTGTCTTCCTTTGTCAATTTGCATCTAGTTTCCATAGGTGTTCCAACTGGCTTGGAGTCCTCTATTTTGAATATCTTCATAACTTATTTAAAGTATTTGGATTGTGTGATGTAGATGCATGCATCCTGTTGTAGAATTTGTAGACCAAGAAAAAAAATGATCTCTCCAAACATTGAAATATCAAATTCTTTTCTCATTTCATCAACAAATGATTTTCACAACATATCATTACCTCCAAATATGATATCATCAACAAATATCTCAGCAATCAAAATCTTATCATCGGTATCTCCTTTCAAATATAGATTACTATTATCACTTGTTCTTACAAATCCAATACTAATGAGATAAGAGTGAAGTCTTTCATACCATGCTCTCGGTGGTTTTTTTAATCCATACAAGGATTTGTGTAGTCTAAAAACTATATTTCTCTTGTTAGGATCAACAAACCCTTCATTTTGTTCAATGTATACCTTCTCTTCTAGTATTCCATTTAGAAATATAGATTTAAAATCCATTTGGTATACTTTAAATCCTTTAAAAGAAGCATAACCAAGTAGAATTCTTATTCCTTCTATTCTACCAATGGGTGCAAATATTTCTCCACAGTCAATAACTTCTTCTTATGCATACCATTTTCATACCATTCTTGCTTTTTTCCTTGTGACTTCTCCATTTGCATTTATTTTTTTTCTGAATATCCATTTGGTACCAATGACATTTTTTTCACTTGTTCTAGGTACTAATGTCCATGTTTTGTTCTTCTCAATATTTTCAATCTCTTCATTCATAGCACTAACCCATTATTGATTCATAAGTGCAGTATTAATAGTTTTAGGCTCAAAATCACAAATCAAACATCTAGTGTTAAGTGACTTACGTCTTGTTCTCATTCCAGCTCTTTTGTCTCCAATGATCTGGTTCTGTAGATGGTGTCTTCTGACATACTTAGAAAGTATAGGTTCAGATCTTTGTTCATCATTCTGATCATCATTTTGACCTTCATTTTGATCTTCATCATCGCTCAGTTTAGCATTGTGATAATTTTTCTTATTCTCAGTGTGTGCAGCCTATTGCTCGGTTGCATTGTTCTGTCAAACGGTAGAATTACACTATTTCTCAGGTAGAGTTTTAGGTTCTTCACTATAGACAAATCTATTGTAATATTCTGGTTCCTTTCTTCTTTCCTCATTTTTCTCAGCAAATTGATCCACTTTAACATTTACACTTTCAATGATTTTGTTACAAGATTTGTTAAGACATTTATAGGCTTTGCTTTTGGTAGAATATCCTAGAAATATTCCTTCATCACTTTTAGAGTCAAGTTTCCCATTTATATCATCTTTCAATATATAACATTAACTTCCAAAAATTCTAAAGTAACTCACATTTGGTGTGTATCCATATCATAGCTCGTAGGGTGTCTTATTGGTGTCTTTCTTTAATTAAACTCGGTTTAATGTATAGATAGCAGTACTTACATCTTCTCTCCATAATTTTTGTGTGATGCCTTTCTCAATCATCAGCATTCTGGCACAATCAACAATTGATTTATTCTTTCTTTTAGCAATCCCATTTTGCTGAGGTGTCCTCGGTGTAGAAACCTATCTTGTAATTCCATGCTCATTACAAAAGTTAGTGAATTCATCAGAAATACATTCTCCTCCTCTATCTGATCTTAGATATTTTAGTTCTTTTCCACTTTCTTTTTCAACTATAGCTTTATACCATTTGAACATCTTAAATGCTTTAGATTTCTCTTTTAAGAACATGGCAGTCATCATCCTAGAGTAGTCATCAAAAAATAGAATGAAGTATCTATCACCATATTAGCTCTTTGTTCTCATCGGTCCACATAAGTCAGTATGGACTACTTTTAGATGTGTAGGTTTTTCTCTTCAAACTAGACTTTTGAATTTTTCCTTTTTGACAATTCTTACACATGACATGGTCGAGCTTTGACATACTCGGTAAGCCTCTTAATTTTATTTTCTTACTTATCCTAACCATGTGGTCAAAATTCACATGACATAACCTTTTATGCCACAACCAAATGTCTTCATTTCTAGCCAATAAACAAGTGGTCTTAACATCATCAAGATAGAATAGATTACGTTTTGTTTGTTCACCAGTACCGATTAACCTTCCTATTCCATTATAGATCTTTTCCTTTTTGTTCTCAAATGCAACTCGGTGACCTGTGTTATTCAACTGTGAAACACTCAATAAATTATAGTTAAGTCCTTTCACCCAATATGCATTTTCACATCTGATCAAATTATTCAACATGATGGTTCCTTTACCTTCAACTGTAAAAGGCGATTCATTACCCATCCTAACTAATCCACCATTATAATATTCAAAATTTTCAAACTTTTCCTTATCTCCGGTCATGTGGTGAGTACAGCCACTATCAATAATCTAGACATCATTTTACTAACCTTAGATATGAGTGCATTTTCAACATACCTTTCTTCTTCGTCTGAATCATCCCTCATAGCAACAAATACCACCTCAATATCTTCATTAGATTAGGTGTTAGTATTTTCATCTTTGTTCTCAACCAGGTAACAAGTCTTCTTTCCTTTGTCCTTGTAGTCTCGGTTATCTCTTCTTTCAGAGTGTCGGTTGCTTCGGTAGTCTCGATCATCACTTTTGTCAAACTTCTTTTCATAAGATTTGTCATTGTTTCTTTATTCTTTTCTTTTGTTAGGGCATCTAGCAGCAAAGTGTCCAATCTCTTTGCAATTAAAATAGACCAATGGTAATTTACCTTTGTATCTACCTTTGCCTCTTTTCAATCTTCTAGCCATCAGTGCTTCAATTTCATCAATTTCTTGTTCATCACTATCACTTTCACTATCATTTCTCGTAGTGTATTTATGACTTAATTTACTTATTTTTAGAGAAGATTTGAATGCAGACTCAATATTTTGTAAGACACTATTGTCATAGTTATTCATCTCAAATTAAATAAGTCTACCAATAAAACTATCTAGAGTAACATTGTTATTTGTTACTGCTCTCATTTCTTGAATTACAGATACTCTAATAGCATAAACAGGTAGTAAGGTTCTCAAAATTTTACTTACCACTATTTCTTCTTCAAGTACACCTCCTACTCCTTGGATAGTATTAACAACTTATTTGATTCTACTACTATACTGAGTGATGTTCTCTCCTTCCTTCATTCTTAGGTCATCAAACTTTCCCCTTAGGCTTTCATCTTTACCTATCAGTACATTTGTATCTCCTCCATGTACTAGCTTGAGTTTTTCCCACATTTTCTTTGCAGTGGTACATGATTTGACATCTTCAAATTCAGCATCAGATAGTGAAGAATCAAGTTCTATCATCATAGAATTGTACTCATGTTTGTCTCTCAATTGATCAATAGTCAGAGGTCCTTTCGGTGTAACATATTCAACATCCAAGTATTGTGTGACATCATTTCCAATACCTGATAGGTGGAGTCTTATCCTTCTTTTCCATGATTCAAAGTTGTCCTTGTTCAACTTAGGCACATCCCTTTTACTCATCTTGTGATCTTTAGCTTGAGTCTTTAAACTCTCTTCCAAGCACCACTATCGATACCAATTGTTGGAATAATTGAGAGGGGGGTGAATCAGCAGCCTCAAAAATTAATCCAATAATCCAACCAAAACTTATATCACATATATAATATCCTCTAGTTATCTTTTATTCCTACAAGATGTATGTCTTTGAGTAATTTTATCAAATATATACTTCTTGGTGAATATATTGTTTATCTTTTTCTAGCCTTTACCGAGTAGCAGTAAATAAACTTAGTGTTTACCGACCAATCCTATTTTAGTAATGTGTAAAGAAAAACATCAAATAAATGAACCATATACACATTTTACACATGGATTTTTAACGTGGAAACCATATTAAGGGAAAAACCACTCGGGACCGACAACCCAAACTTTTCACTCTTCTGAACTGAGCTCGGTGAAGAGCCAACCCTGTTAAAGGTTACAAACACACTGTTAAGTGCAACCTTGTTAGAGGATTTAAAACTAATAGTTTATCATTTGACCTATCATTAATTATTTTTTCAACATGAAAACATTTTGATACTTTTGAGTATCTCAATACAATAAGGATGGTTAAATCCCACTCGGTTAAGAGATTTTATGAATCAATGGTTAAATTGAAACAGTAAATGATATGTTCAATAATACAACTTAATCTTGCAGATTTTCAAATCTATTGTTAGTCCACAAAATACCTCTTTGATCAATATTCTCTTCAATTTCTTTGCTCCCCTCTTTCTTCTTTATGCACGGTGAATGTTCTTTCTTCTGTTGCTCGGTGTCTGCAGAATATCTTTGGCTCTATTCCTCAGCCTGTATGATCATATCTACATGAAGACTTCTATCTTCACCAAAATTATATTCATCATTCCTCTTTTCATAATGAATTACTTGTCTCTTTATACAGACATAATTTCACCGTTCAATCTCCTTGTCTTTCTTGTTCTTGACGTAGATTTCTTCTTGATCTGCAAATCTCGTCATGCATTGCTTTGATCTTTAAAGCTTTGCTTTAGTTTTATTTTGTAGATTTCTCTTTGACAACTGTGAATAAAAATAGCTTTAAATTTTCTTCTTATCCTTAGTTCAACTGGTTGATGAAAATAAAATAATCAATCAGTTAACTCTATGTATAGCTCCTTCTAGCTAGGTGTTTTGTCATTTTCTAACTCCAGATGATTTTGGTCATCAACTCTTAGTTTTCTCGGTAACACTTGTTCGGGTACTACTCATCTCTCTTACTATTGATCTTGGGTAACACTGTTCTCGGGTACCAATGTGTCTCTCGAGTAACATTGTCCATCAGTATTGTCTATCCGTCGAGCAACACTATGAATTGCTCAGGGTTCACTATTCTCAGGTACCCCTTTCACTCGGTGTATACCATTACCAACAACAAAAAATTTGTCTCTTCAGATCTTCAAGTGTTGTGAAAATGTGTGCATGAGTAATCATAACATATTAGGTTGACATCAATGACAATACAATACAATACATTAACTAATTTAATGTCTTGCATTTACTTTCTGAAGCTCTGTGATCATCAACTTATCATTTTCAAACATTCAATCAGTTATAGTCCATCAGTGTCATTCTTGTGTCTGTTTTGACGAGCTCACTAAGTTTGGATTTTGATTTGACAATAATGATGGACCAAGACAAATTTCCAAACCATGATAAAAGATTTATTCAGATAATTGATCTATGTCGGTGAGGGTTTATTATGACTATGTACATGAATCAAAAAATGCAAATAGATACGTACAATGATGGTGGGAATATAAGTGAGGATAAAAATTCAGTGGTACTTGATAGACGTATAAACTTAACTTGGAACAAGTAGCGCCTATTTGCAAGGTTTTCACTTGGATTTATTATATTTTTTTCTTTATTTTTCTCTTTTTCATTTTTTTGTATTTTGTATTTTTTTCTTTATTATCAAGGTGTCTGTTTACCATCTTTTTACCAATATAATGATTTTTTAAAGGTATTTTTCCATTATTTTTTAATATATTCAGGATCTCTTTATGTTGTATAAATTGATACTCTTTCAACTGATCAAGTATAGAACCTCTTAAGTTGGATACTATTGATAGGTTCTTGTAATTCATCTTCATCACATATGGCTATCTTGTAGGTCCTTGATCCATGAGATGATGTAATTACCAAAGGTCCTAACCAATTTGCTTCAAACTTTTCTTTATTTTCCCTCTCTTGTTGATTCCATGGATTTTCTCTTGAAACTAGATCTCCAACTTGAAATTCTCTAGGTTTGATCTTCTTATTCTATTTTCTTGACATCCTCTTTTGATAAACCTTTAAGTGATCATATGCTTGGTGTTGATGTTCCTCAATTAATTCTAGTTCTTGCAATCTAGAAACCTTATAGTCTTCATTGGTCAATATGCCATGTAACAAAACCCTAAGTAATGGTAACTCTACCTCCAAAGGTAAAACTGGTTCTTCTCCATAGACTAAGAAAAAATGTGTAGCTCCTGTAGGGTTTTTTTTTTCTGGTCTTATAAGCCCATAATGTTGGATTCAACTAGATATGCAAATCTCTACTTGAGTTATTAACTCTCTTTTAAGGATTTTAAGGATGGATTGGAATACTTTGTTTGTCCATTTCCTTATGGGTAATAGATAAAAGAGAAATGCTAAATGATGTGGAATTTCTCATATAATTATGTTAAATCATTTCTCTTCAATTGCTTTTCATTATCTTCTATTATGGCATAGGGCATACCATATCTTCAAATTATGTAATTCAAGATAAACATTGATATTTTTTTTATGATTGTGGTAGAGAGAGGTCGGATTCAACCCATTCGGTAAAGTATTTTGTTATTGTGATTATGTACTAGAGAAAATTGATGAGGGGGGATATATCATTCCTATCAATTCAAAACCCCATTGATAAAAGGTCCATTGTGTATTCAATGGATGTAACTCTTGTGTTGGGACATGTATCAAATTTCCATGAAATTGACACTTTTGATAGGTCTTTACAAACTGAAAAACATTCTTCTCAATAGACGGCCAATAATACTTCATTATAATAAGTTTCTTTTCCAATGTTAAACCACTATAATTTGAACCACAAATACCCCCATGAATCTCTCATAAAGTAGTTTCAGATTCCACACTCTCTAGACATCAAAGTAAGGTCTCATCAAGACCTCTTCAATACAATGTATTAGATAGTAAGGCGTATGAAATTTCTCTTTTGGTTTAGGGATTGGTTTAAGGGTGGGATATTATCTTTCAAGTAAGTGTAAATAGGACCATACCAAGTGGATTCGGGACCTATGAGTAAGCATAAAACCTAGGATTCATGATCATCATAGGCGGGTTTTATCAATTCTTCTACCAGGACCTCATATCTTGCATTTTGGTCTGGTAATTGAAGTAGTGAAGCCAAATTAACCATAGCATCTTCTACTTTATTATTTGTTCTTGAGATTTTTTTCAAATGTGATTTTCACAAAACACTTCTTGAGATCATCAATCATTCTCTTGTAAGGTATGATTTTATCAACCTTATTTTGATAGTCATCATTGATTTGGTTAATTACTAGTTGTGAATCCTCAAATATTTATAATTTTGTGATCCTCCATTATAAGGCCATCTAAATCCCAATCACTATTTCCTCATATTTAGATATGTTGGTTGTACATGGAAATAAAATATTATAATACTTTGGTATAGTGTAACCCTGAGGTGTGATAAAAATAATTCATGTCCTCGGGCCAAGTTAAGTATATGACCCATCAAAATATAACTTCCATGTTTGAGGTACAATTGTAAGGATGTTTACATCAGGAAAATCTAGTTGCATTGGTTCTTCACTTGATATGGGTGCTTCAGCTAGTTGTTCTGCTATCACTTGTCCTTTTATTTCTCTTTGATACATGTATTCTATATAACTTTACTTTGGATCATTACCCATTTAGCTAACCTTCCTGTGAGAGTTGATCTACAAAGAAGATATTTCAAAGGATCTATCTTAGCAATTAGTTTGACTTGATTTTCTCAAATATAATGCCTCAAATTTTGAGAAGCAAATATCACTGCTAAAAATTATCTTTCTATGAAGGTTTAGTTGAGTTCATATTTGATAAAAGTTATAATAATGTAGTAGATAACCTTTTCTTTTCCTTGTTCATAATGTTGGGATAATAAGACTCCTAATGAATTTTTTCATTGCTGAAATGTAGAGTAAAAAAGGTTTGGCTGGCATCATAACCATAAATACTAGATGATTCATCAAATAATTTCTTGATTATATCAAATGATTCATCACACCTGGTGTCCCACTTAAAAGAAGTGTCTTTATGGAGAGATTGAGTGAAAGAGTGACACTTTTTAGCTAGTTGGGCTATAAATCTTCTTATTGATTGAAGTCTCCCTCACAATGATCTTAATTGGCTTATGTTCCTTTAAGGTCCCATTTCCATGATGGTCTTCACTTTTTATAGATCAACTTCAATTCCTTTTTTCTAAAACAATATATCCAAGAGATTTTCTTGATTTGACCCCAAATGCACATTTTTGGGGGGCTTAGCCTAACTTCAAACGTTTCAAGCCTTGTAAAAAATTTATCCAAGATTGGTAGATGTTCTTCTCTTGCAGAGGACTTGGCTAAAATATCATCTACATAATCTTCCAAGAAGGTATGCATCATATCATGTAAAATTGTGGTCATTTCTCTTTGGTAAGTTGCTCTGGAATTTTTGAGACCTAAGGGCATAACATTCCAATAGAATGTACCCCATGCACATGTAAATGTTGTCTTATCCTAATATTTTGGTGAAATATTTATCTAGTTATAACTGTAAATCCATTTGTTAATGATAACATAGAGTGTCGAGTTGTAAGATTCACAATATTATCAATGCTTGGAATAGGAAAGTAATATTTTGGGCGTGCCTTATTTAAATCTCTGAAGTCTATGAAAACTCTTATACTCTTGTCGGTTTTATAAGTTGGAAAAATATTTAAAATCCATTCGGCATAATCAATGGATTGAATGAAGGTGATATCTAAGATTTTCTTCAATTATGCTTTTACTAGAAATGCCACATATGGGTGCATTTTCCTTAGCTTTTGTTTCACTGGCTTAACTCTTGGAGTAATATTCAAGAGGTGCATTATCAAATTGGTGTCTAATCTGGGCATTTCATCATATGACCAAGAAAATTTTATTTTCCTTTTCTTGAAGAAATCTACAAATTGTTGTCGTTCTTCTTTGGATAGGGATACTACTAAATTGATGATTTTGGGGTCTTCTTTTGTTCCAATATTTACTTTCTCTATTGATTCTATCAAGATGGAAGATATTTCTTTATAATATTGTGGAAGTATGTTAAGTATCTCATCCTTAGATGCCTTGATGAGGTTTTCATCTTCGAAATTGTCTTTTATTTTTACTTTTTGGGGATCTAGTATTGTCACCATGGTGGTTTTCACCACTAGATCTTTGATTTATTTATTTTTTCTTTTTTTACTAAGAGACTTGACATCTCACCTTGTTGATTCCTCTTGATAAAGTTCATTGGTGGAAGATGGTTCAACCACATTAAGGTACAAGGCAACGGAATTATCATTTTGAAAGGTGTCCATTTCATTTGGCTTGGTTAGTTCCCAATCAAAAAGTTCGGGATATAGTAAAGGTAAAGGATCACTAGCTAGGTTTAGGTCTATTGTGTTTAAAGTATTGATGGTATTATGGTATACCTCACACATTGTATCTTCAAGATCAATAACATGAGATTCCTTGAGATGGTCCATAGAGATTGGATCTTGTTCTTCCTCACTTGAGTATTCTTCTACACATTGTGATTCATTGTCTAGTAGTGTTTACCACAAGATTTTACCTTCTAGAAATGAGGGTATGTATGTGTGGTTGTCTTTGATTTTCTATCACTCCTTGAGGTGACTTTTTTTATTCCATAGTTGTAGGTGTATAGGAATGAATGGCATCCACTTCCTTATCATGGCAAGAATCTTTAGACAATGAATCACATTCCCATTGTGCAAAGTCATCCTAACTATATGATTGTATCTTGAGAATTTTCTCATGGATATGAGGGGAATTATTCTCAGTATGACCACCTTAAAGATATCCTACTCTGATTTTCTCCTTTTTAGACCTGAAGGTGGCTTTTAAGGGTTATATTATTCTTTCTTTTCTCTTTCCAAGAGGACCTGGTCCTTGATACCCAATCTTTTGTATGATTTCAAAGCCCTTCCCATATTGATGTATGGGAATACTTATATAATGTACTCTTCCACTTGATTATTTTTCTTCATCTTTATACAACCACTTGAGGATTTCATTATCATCTTGTTCTCCTACCAAGGATGTGTTAGGCCTTACAAAAGTGTCATTTTATTTTTGAGGAAGTGAAGGTTCTTTAATTTTTGGCATTGAATGTTTTTCATAAGACCTATGAGAAGGTGGTAAATTTACCATTGAAAAGGAATATTCCCCTACTCCTTTATGATGAAACTTCAATTTTTTCTCAAAACCCCTCATTAGAATGTTCATATTCAAGAAATGTGTCTCTCTTTCTCTCCCCTTTTCTAATTTTGAAGGACTTGACTCTTTTTATTTATCCTTGTTTGATGTATTTAGGCTAGAGGAACTAGACTTTTCACAATTTAAACTAGAGGAATCAACATTTTTTATTTCTCTTTTATTTTCCTTGGATGTCAAACTTGAATTAGGAACCTCTTCTCTAATTTTTCATTTGAGGTATGAGGTATGGATACTTCTCTATGATGTGGTACCAAAGAATCCATGATAGGTTTCACATTGTTATAATATTGAAAATGGTTTAGGTCACCATTAATGGTTATTTCTTGACCAAGATAGGGAAACTTCACACATTGGTGATATGTTTAAGAAACCACCCACATCTCATGAATCTGTGGTCTACCCAACAGTATGTTATATGTTGAATTCAGATCTAATACTTGGTGCACCATTTCTTTTTGGATTGGACCAACTCAGATTGGTAGAACCACAAGGCCCTTGGATGACCTTTCTTCATCATCATAAGCTTTAATAGTGATTTTTCTCTTGGGATCAACAACATTTTAAGATTATACCAAGTTTTTGACCAAGTTTAGAGTACATATGTTCAAGCTAGCCCCTACATCTATGATGACTCTTTTAACTCTATGCTTGTTGATAAGAACTTCAATATGTAAGGTTAGATTTTGGGGGTGATTCAAGGACATGTCATCTTTCTCAGAGAAGGATAAACAATGTGGTGCAATGAGATGAGCTACCATGGTTTAAAATTGGTCTACATCCAAGTTATTTGCAATTGTCGTATCAACCGAGCCTTTTTCCAATATTTCCCTAGGAGATGGTGAGATTTTCAATAATTCTAATATCGAGATTTGTGCTAGTGTTTTTAGAATTTGATCAACTAAATTATATTTCTTTAATGAAGATGGGAGATCATTCATGATTATTATTTTTATGCTCTGCTCCTTTTAAGGTTACTTTGGTTGCTTTCCCCCTAGTGATGACATTAGCGTGCTCTTTATCTTGTTTGTCTTTTATAGCTACGACATTAATGGAGTTGTCAAAAATTGACAATGAGTTACTAGTGTTGTCATAGGTATGAGAAAATTTAACCTTATCTGCTCCCTTCTTGTTATTTTTGGCTGTATTTAAGGATTCTCCCTTTTCATGATTTAGGAAAGGAGTTTTAATTGTAGTGTGATCTTCATTATTTTTAGGTCAATCTATCTCAATAATGTCATTATTGATTAGATCTTATACAACGTGTTTCAACCTCATGCAGTCATTTGTATTATGACCTTTGTTTTGATGATACTCACAATGGTGGGAATGTTTCCATCGTGACAGTTTTACTTGGGGTTCATAACCTCTTGATTCGACTAAGGTGATGATCTTGTTTGCAATAATTGTTTTTAAAGTTGTCTCAAGAGGTTCTCCTAAGGGTGTGAGCTTCTTTCTAAGTGAGATGAATTGTGAATTTCTCGGTCTGTCATTTTTTTTTGCTTTTGTTGTGAGTAAATGAGGTATTGTTTGGTTGGTTGACATCATTCTCTTGATTGTTGGAATTTCTAGAAAGATAGAAAGGATTTGGTTTCATGTTATTAGCTTCTACCACTCCATTATTTACTAGGTGTTTGTTTTTATTCTTCAACCAAAATTTAGGTTTGTCAGTTTTGTTGGTTGAGTTTTTGTTGTTGTTTAAAAATTATTTGGTGTCTTTGTACAACTTTAGTTCACCCTTTCTTATGAAGGCATCTTCAATTTTTATACCATTTTCTATCACTTTTTCAAAGGTAGGAGGACATTTTAATTGAGGATGATAGTTTATCTATCTAGTCATGTTATTGATGAAAATACCCATATTCTCCTTTTCAGGTATACTTCTAGGGTATTTATGAAAGGCACGTCTCCATCTATGTAAAAATGTCAAAAATAGCTCTCCATTTCATTGCTTGGTATTAAAAAGATCCAACGTAGTAACCTCATGTTCTATGGTGTAGGAGTATTGTGTGACAAATTTCATAACTAGTTCCACAAAGGTTTTGATGTTGGGTGATAACTTTGAAAACCACTCCATAACTTTTCCTCCTAAAATCCTTGGAAACAATCTCATTAGGTGAGTTTCCTCGTGTATGAACTCCATGCTTAGGGTGCAAAATTCCCATATGTGATCTTGTGGATCGGTTGTACCCATATACTTGTCATATTTTGGAAGTCTTACGTTTGGCGGAAAAAGGTATCATGTTCAAGGTTTTGTCAAACGAGAAAGGATAAATGTTTTCTAAAGTGTGCCTTTTTGTTGGTGTACCCCTTTGCATGTCATGGAGTTGTTTTTGTAAATACTTGACTTTCTTGTTCAAGGCACCCAGGGGGTTAAATTCATCTTTATCTTGTTTCAACTTGGAAACATCATAGTCATGTGGTAACTTAACTCACGATTGTGCTAAATTCACGAAATACTTTTCCTTATCAACCTCTAGGACTTTTTCCATGATTTTCTAAAATTTGACATCTTGTTGGGCTTGTCTTATATTTTCTTCAGTTACTTCCTCATCATTATTATTATTTTCATCAAAACAATTAGCCCAATTATTCTTATTTTCACCCATGTTTGATTGTAATTCTTGATTTTGATCTCCTTGTTTTCATTGTGAATGATGCATTTTTTCTTGATGTGGAATTTCCTATTGTGGACTTCCTTCTCCTTAGGATTTAGAGATTGCTTAAAAGTGTACGATATTGTCCTTATCGATGGCATGAAATTTATTATGAGAGAAACTCGGGTTGAATCTTCTTTAAATGGGTTAATCTTGATCTAGATTTCTGATTAGGGTTTTCTATCAAGTGATAGGTTAATGTTCCAATCATGATTGATCAAACTAAATTGTGTCCAAGATAATGAAGCCTAATAGGAAAAAAAAATTCTATGACGAAAACTTGAAATTAACCTTGATTCCTTAAGTTCTAGGAAAAGGACTTGAAATCCTTGATGATGAACTTTCAAAATACAAGATTAATGATGTTTTGACACTATGTTCACAATGATTTGATTAAGTGAAACAATGAAATGGTCAACTTGTTGAACAATGGTTGATGTGGATAGAATTATGAGACTGTTTTAACTAAAATGTAATCAACTCTGAAATGGGTATCCAAAATAACTTTCAAACTTTGTTCAAACTAAAAGGAAGTATCTACTATTTTGAATACGACCTTCTAAATGTGATGGAAAAAATACCAAATGCGATGAAAAAAATACAAAATGTGATGAAACAGGTACCAAATGTGATGGGAAAAAGTACCAAATACAATGGAATAGGTACCAAATGTGATGGAATGGGTACCAAATGAGACAAAATGGTTCCAAATGTGCTATACTACCTGGTTTTTAGGACACTTGTGAATTTTTGGTGTTTATTTGGTATTTTGGTTATAAATAAATGAATTCTTCTTATTTTACAGATCATGAAAACACAACAAACACATTCAAGCACTTATTTTTTTTCTAAAATCTACACTATTAAGTGCATGTTCTCGAACAATTCAATCAAGTTGTCTATGGTCAATTTTGGCTTCAACAGATAATGAGGTAGGCTTGCTACTTAACCAGGTTGTATTTAAGATTCTATTTGAAAAAACTTTGAGTTTTACCTCCCTTTACGGAAGCCTCCCACCATCATAAAAACAATGTTTTGCACAATCCGGAAGGATTACTAGAGGAGGGTTATTATTCAAAACTTTTCATCACTCACCCTATTAAGGATGAATGTATTTTATTTTAGAGTGTGTTGTATTTTCCATGAATTAAATGGTTGTATCCCACTTGGGATGTTCCCTCTCACTGGCCTCGTAAGGCAAATATCGGGAGGTAGACCTGCTATGGCTAAAAATACACTACTTTGAAATTAAATGAGGTTAAGATAGGTCTAGTATTTTGATCACCAAAAAGGTGAGAGCATATCCCTACTATCTTTAGCCTCCAACACAATAGAATAAGGTTCATTTTTATACCTTATCTAACTAAGGGGATTTTGATAGTTTTTGCGTTTTGATCACCAAGATAGGTGAGAGCATAGGCCTACTATCTCAAATCCACAAACAAAGAAGGTCCTATAATTATTCTATGTGTTTGAAAGTAAATTTCCACAAAATAAAATAAAGGTAACACTTAAGATCAAAAATTTTAAGAGTGTGTACCTTTGACATTTATTGCGCATTTTTTAGATTTTAGCATTTTACGTTACCTTAGTGATAGTTCCAGCTCCTTAGCATCCTCAGCAAGTTCCAAAAACGTTAGTCCAAAACACTCAAGACAAGGTTAAGAAATCAACAATATCATTAAAACATGTGGAAATTTAAAAAGGATAAGCATCCAAGTTAATTGTTACTCCATATTCAGCTTGATATATGTTAATAATACTAACATATCTATCAAAAGTTTTTCCTTCTTCACCATTTTTTATCATCTCACTTGCCCATTGTATTTTCTTTGCACATACATTTTTCTTCTTAATCTCCTTTTGAGCGTAATAGTCTAAGATATTTGCAAATAATTTTCCTTAATTTCACAACATTTGTCATCTGCAATTTATTATTAGCATGAATTAGCTCTCAAATATTAATTTTTTGTACCATATTCCAAATGCTCCAAAATAGATTCCAAATGCTACAAAACAAATACCAAACGCTACAAAACAGATTCCAAATGCTAAAAAAACAAATTCCAAATTCTACTGAATAAATTTCAAATGAGATTAAACAAATTTAGGATGAGATGAAACAGATTCTGGATGTGACACTCTTTGTTCCAAATGTGCACTTCTTTGTACCAGATGCGAGGTTCTTTGTACCATATGGGATGTGCAAAATATATTGAGAAAATGTGTTGGCATTACTCAAACTTTCAAATTCTGCAACATATTCCAAATGCTACGAAATAGATTATGAATGCTACAAAACAGATACCAAATGCTACAGAACATATTCTAAATGTTACAAAACAAATTCCAAATGTTACAAAATAAATTCCAAATGAGATGAGATAGATTTTGGATTAGATGAGATTAAATAGATTCTGAATGAGATGAAACATATGTTAGAATTCATAGAATTCAACCACCAAGATCCACTGCATGCAAAATAACCTGTTACAAAAGCAAAGCTTGGAGACAAGAATGTTTTGAAAGAAAAGATTCTCATTCAGAGAGGGAATAATAAAATACAAAGAGATCAATCCTTATAAACAAGATCGAACACCAAGAACATGGAGAAACCTAGGTTGCATGAATAATTAATAAAGAATTAATTATTGCATGCCTAAAGTTTAGCTTAAGTGAACATGAGATAAAAAGGTGACTTAAACAATTAAATCAATAATGATTTAATTAATAAGTGAACATAGAAATACATCTTTACTCTAACACCCCCCCTTAAGATAAAATTAGGGAGAAGATAAAACCTAGAAGCAACTACTGAAAGCAGTAAATTTGGGTCCCGGCAATAAGGCCTGATCAGGCACCCAATCACAACCAAATCTTTGTAAAGTGGACAAATAGAGAAAACCACATGGGAAAAAACTCTACTCCAAAAAGAGATGAAAAAAACCATGCTAAAAAATAATGGCTCAAGAGACTCTCTCAAAACCATAAGTACAACCAACCCCCCCATGGGAGAGGATCAAGGCTCCAAAGCCCCCCAAAATGATAGAACCCCTGTGTCGATGATTGGACCAATGTGGCTCCACTGTGGAAGAAACAAAGGCATTGGACAAAGAAGAGGAAACCCCTGAATGTGAGGAAAAACTGAAAGGCCTAGTTGATGCTCAAAAGAAAACGCATGAGACTCCTATAATGGAATCTTCAATGAAGGTGGCCCAATAGATGTGTTGAATCGATCATCTGAGAGGAGATGAATATCCTCAAGTATGTCCTCGACAATTGTAGTAGGTGGCTCGATGCATGGAGCAATAATGTCTGGCAAAGTTGAAGAGGAATCTTGATGAACATATTCAAACTCAACATGAGGTGGAGGTGTAGAAGTCAGAACATTGATCTCAGGAACTATACATAAGTTCAAGTGACCCGACTTCACTTCAATAGGCTCTCGTGAAAAAGGAGAGCTATTGTCTGACAATGGAGATGGTGAACCAAAATGAGAGGAGTATAAGTGGGAAGAATGATCAACTGTCCCTCTAGAAATAATATTGCTTGTCTCACTGTCTCTAATGTGTACTGAATCTAGAGTAAACTCAGCTGTCCTCCCTATCTCACTATGAGTAATCTGATAGATAGAGAGAAGGTTAGAGGACAAAGATTAAATACATAGTACATCATGGAATGCACCGCATCAATGTCAATAGAACTTTTCCCGCATACAGTCATAACAGTGTTATTCCCCATCGAAATGTGTGGGGTAGGAGAAGCCTCAAAAGAATAGAATAAACCCTGAGAAGATGCCATATGGTGTGAAGCATCTAAATCTAGTAGCCATCTAGAAGAGGGAGGTATAGCGGTTTCACATAATGTTAGTAATAACTGAGAGGGAGGGTGAATCAGTGGCCTCAAATTTTAATCCTTAAATCAACCTTTTGAATCTTATAAGCATAAATTGTATCTCAAGTTATCTTCTGTCCAACAAGATGAATACCATGAAATACTTATATCAATTTACTACTTTTCAGATTGATCTGTCAAACCTTCTTTTGTATGTTTACCGATAAGCAGTCATCTATTTACCGAAATACAGTAAATATGCAAAGTATACCGATAAATCCAGAATTAACTATGTAAGATACAAAATAGTAAAGAGATGAATCATACACACATAACACATGGATTTTTCACATGGAAACCCTGTTAAGGGAAAAATCACTGGGACCGGTACCCCAAATTTTCACTCTTCTGAAGTGATCCCTATTAGGAGCCAACCCTGTTAAAGGTTACAAACACACTGTTAGGTGTGACCATGTTAGAGGATTTATAAATAATTTGTCAACTAGTATCTGGCATTTAATGCTACCATCCTTGATCAAAATCTCTTGGCCTGTCAATAGGTATTGGGCATATCCAATGCTACTTTTTTGATCAAACTTTTTGATACTCCTTGGGATGTATCTCAATTGAAAAAGACTTTTAAGTCCTTCTTGGTTAAGATGCTTATATGCTTCAATGGTTAAACTGAAACACTAATGATCTTTTCATACATACAACTCAATTGCAGATTTTTAGATCTATTTTAGGTCCATTACTTCATTGATCAATATAATCAAATGTATACCTTTTCTCCACACTTTTTCTTCTCTGTGATGCTTGTCTCACTGTTCATCAGTGTCTGTAGAATCTAGCTCTTCCTTTAGCTTGTTGATTAGGACTGAAATGAAAACTTTCTTCTCCTTCAAATTTTCTTTACATCTTACCTCTTCTCTTTTTCACCCCACACACACAATTCATAATGAATTGAGTTTGTCTCTTATAGACATGATTTCCTCTTTTCTAGAATTTCTTGATCTTGGCGTGTTCCACAATTCTTGCCAATAGATTTAAAGCAAATCTCCAGTCTAATTTCGTAGAGATCTTCTTGCCAACTGGAAAAAGCATCTTTAAATCAATTACTTATCTATGTAATATCTGAATGATTAAAACAATGATAAGTATCAGTTAACTCTATCTTTAGCTTCTTGACAACTAAGTATTTTGTCATTTTATGAACTCTATGTTATGTCGGTCAACACTTCAGTTAGTCATCGGTGATAACTGACTGTTCCATCGGTGTGACTTTAGTTGTCATCGGGATATCCGTCCTTGTCTTCTCCGTCGGGAAACACTTCATTTCTTTCCATCGTGTTACTCTATGTTTTTCTCGTCGGTCAACACTGTAACTTTGCTCGTCGATAATGCAGTTCATTTATCACTGTGACTCTGTTCTATTACTCTAACCGTCAAGTGCACTTCATCGGTGTATGCAGTCACTTAGTGAATACTTGACTTATATGCATTACTGATAGCATAGCCTTTGATTCATCGGTTCTTTGAAGTCTTTGGCAGTATTACAATGACCATACCGATTATATCAAGTTGACATCAATGAAAATACAATACATTAACTGATTTAATGCCTTGCATGATCATCAACTTAACATCTTCAAACTTTTAATAAGTTACATGTCATCACATAATGCATGACCCTTTCCTAAGTCCTTTCTATCTGTCTGAAGTGATGATAAAGAATAATACCCATGAGAAGTAGAAGAAGAAGGAATATTAATGTGGCACTTCTGAAGAAGAGCTTGCAAATTAGAAATTTTCTTTTCATATCCATCTATCTTCCTCTCATAACAACGAGACTCATCATGAGTGCCATGTTTACAATAAGCATATTTAGGTCTTTTCGTATTCAATTTTTCCCCCTTAGGAGAAAGTGAGACAAAGGAGTGCTGAGAACTAGAATCCTTCTTAGACTTTGTGGTTGATGACTTTTGTTTTTTCTCCTGCTTCCCTAGAGATGGGTGAGCTACCAATGCATGGTTCTGTGATCCAGTGAGAGAATCAAGCTGAAATAGCTTTGCGTTCTCACGAGTCAAATGATCACAAACACATCAAAATTAGGTATGGTAAATCTTGGACCCAAAGCATCCATGGTAGAATGGAATGTAGAAGAGAATATCTGAAAAGAACCATGAAGCTTGGAAAGTATTAGATAAATACACTATGTATCTGTCTTATTCTTTCCACAACTATGTAAGAAGGACCTCGTTGATTTGAATTTTGTTAAGAAATCTTGAATAGAGGAAAATGTCTTAGGAGCCATGGATGTCAATCCTACTTTGATCTGAAGTACCCGAAACTCATTTACTATGCCAAAGAGATTTTGAAACTTCTCCCACATCTCAATAGGAGTATCACAACTATCAAGGTGAAAAAGAAAACTATCTGAAACATGCAAAGAAAGAACACCCATGGCCTCATCCATCTTGTTTTTGTGTTGCATGACCTCGTAAGGATGAGTCAAAATGGGCTGAATAGTATCCAAACAAGACCATAACCTACATGACCGGAGAAGCCTAGTCATACGAAATTTCCACAAATGATAATTATGTGGTGTGAGAAGCTCAACTGATGTTGAATCTGCCATGTCTTACCTTAAGCCTACTTTATTTTATGTTTTCTTTCAGAACTAGATAGAAGATGCAGAAGGGTGTGTGTTTTATGTGTTGGATTGTTCTAGTTTTTCTGAGATAAATGACAGAAAAACTAGAAAGAAACACCCCCCCCCCCACATAGAGAGAAACCAAACCCTAGTACAACTGAGAAGCTAGAAGAAGAAACATTGAAATAAGGCTACAGAATAAATGGGTAATATAACTAAAAAAATTCCCCCAAAAAATATCTCAGATCTGAATCGGGCTCGTCAAGAGCTTTTCGACGCCTATTCGTGAGCCAAAAACGGAGTCTATATGCTCATTCTAGAGGCTTGGAAATGTTGAAAACAAGGGTTCTCTTTGACTGGGAAAAAATCTATTAAAATAGAAAAATATCAAAATTAAACCCCTGCCAAAATTTTTGTCTCGGAAACATCTTTCCGACGCTATCTCGTTTGAGAAAAATGACCTTTGTTTGCTCAAGCTATGAGAAAAACACCGAAGACTGCTCCAAAACAAGAAAAGAACCAAGAAACCCAAATTGCCATGCAAATTTTTTTATTTTTTTATTTTTTTTAAAAAAAATGGTGGCGTGAATTTTGAGGCAGCATGGAAATCAAAGCGGCATGAAAACCAAGGCATTTTTTGCCTTGAAAAACATGTCAAGGTCGTGCATGCAAAAAAGAGGGCACGGATTTCAACTGTGTCCAAATTGGACATGCCTTATATGAAAATAGGGGTTTTGGGGCATTCCGGATGCAACCCAAATGTCATTTTTTGCTCAAAGTGCTCCAAAAAATAAATCCTTCCAAAATCCACTAAAATATGCGAGAAAAAACTTGAAACCCTCGGAGCTCCAAAAACTTCAAAAACTCAAGAACAGGCTGCAACAGCAAGGCTCTAATACCATGTTAGAATTCATAGAATTCAACCACCAAGATCCACTGCATTCAAAATAACCTGTTATAAAAGCAAATCTTGGAGACAAGAATGTTTTGAAAGACAAAATGTTCATTTAGAGAGGGAATAATAAAATACAAAGAGATCAATCCTTATAAAGGAGATCAAACACCAAGAAGGTGGAGAAACCTAGGTTGCATGAATAATTAATAATTAATTAATTATTGCATGCCTAAAGTTTAGCTTAAGTGAACATGAGATAAAAAGGTGACTTAAAAAATTAAATCAATAATGATTTAATTAATAAGTGAACATAGAAATACCTTTTTACTCTAACAACATATTCTAGATGTGACACTCTTTGTTCCAAATGTGCACTTCTTTGTACCAAATGTGCACTTCTTTGTACCGGATGCACACTTCTTTGTTCCAAATGCACACTTCTTTGTACCAAATGTTCACTTCTTTGTACCGGATGCACACTTCTTTGTTCCAAATGCGCACTTATGCTTGTTTCCAAGAATTTTCAATGTCAATTTGCAAAATAACTTGAGAAAAATGTGTTATGAAGGTAGGGCATGGGCCCCACGATGGGCGTTATTTATGTGTGTAATTTGACAACTACAAACCTTCATAGAACATTAATATGATCATTCAACTCGAAATCAAGATATCAACTAGTTTAAGCAATTGAATTGAAACAAATCGTGAGCATTCTATGGATCTCTAATTCTAGGGACTTGAATTATGTTCTCAGCTGCAATTTTGATCGTCAAGTGACAATCTTGAAAATGAGAATTCAATGATAAATGATACAATTATATTCTAAATGACCAAGATCTCTAAGATGCTTCATTATGATCTTACTCTAAATGACGAATCTAATTACAATTGCTTATAATAACAATGCTCTCAATGATAAATGCGCAAACTAGTATTATGATGATACTCTAAAAATGAAAGTGGGTCCTTTTACTCTAATTATGCATCTTATTTATAGGATTTCCCAAGGTGTAGGGGTGAGTTTGATTAACTATGGTCAAGGTATGAGTTGAGGTTAAGTTTGATGATGTGTCCCCTTGGAGTGGACAAGATTTCCTTTTAAGATTAAATGGTCAAGATTGCAACGCCTCATGGTGATCCATGTGCACTTGGTTCTTGTCTCTCATTGGTTCAATTGATTTTCGTCATGTAGTGGTAGGTGAGATCTTTTAGGAGAATCAAATTCAAATGAATTAATTAAATTACCCATATATGTTATTTATAGGTTTAGAATTAATTAATTAATGAACTATGTAATCAAATAGTTAATTCAATTACAAAATTAATCAATTTTGATTTAATTAATCCTAATGGTTTGAATTTAATTAATTTTTCTCTTTGACCATTTTTATGCGTATACAGTTATTTAGAAGGAAAAATCTATAAACTAACAATAGCAACAAATTAATAGTAGATGTATGACAAATCCTCAAGAAGATTTATAATTAGATTTGTGGGATAGTTTATGACTTATGAGCATATTCATGAGCAAGTTAGAAGCCTATATTATGTATAATAAGGGTTGATGAAGGAATTGTAAGAGCCTGTTATCTATTGAAGAAGATAGGAATTGGAGACAATATTTGTTCATTTGAAAGTTGGTACTTTCTAAGAGGTTGGTTCTTATAGTATCATAAATTGTAACTCTTTAATATTTCAGACTCTATTTTTGAACCCTTTCTTTAATATGCTCTCTTATAACTCTTTTCATAACTCTTTTCAATCTTATTTTGACCTTGTTAAATCCTAACTATCTTCATAAACTAATTTGGTGATCAAATATTATGTATTTGAGGTTTTCTAATTTCCAACCATCCTTCTCTACTCCTTTTCTAGGTGAAGGCACCTAGCATTATACCCCCCACCACCCCCCACACCCAGAATCAAATGTTCAAATGTATGTGAGTGTTGGTTCCTAACATACATTATTGGATCCTGATTTTTTAATATGTCTGCTGGAAGTTGGCCTAAAGTAGGAATTACCTTGAGATCCCTATATGAATTAATGATACGTTATTAAAGCTTATGACAATCCTTCTTTAAGGACGTGTCATCTAAGGATTGAAGGTATTCATCTTGATCCATAATAATCATCATGGAGGTCATATTCTAGTTGATCAACAAGGCTAGTTTCCTCATTTGAAGCAATTCAATTTCTAGCACCTTATCAGGCTAGGGAAATCGCAGCCAAAACGCTTTGAATCTTGAACTCAAAGAAATGAATGCACAACATAAAATTCCAATTTGAAAGTCTTTTAATTTTATTGACTCGACCAGGAACTAAATACAGCTTTGCAGAGACATCAATCTTTCAATATTCAATTCTAATACCTTATCTTCACTGTTTCTCTCAATCTGATGAGTTTTTTAACATAGCTCCATTCCCTTCACATTCTAATTTGGGATGTTTTCTTTTCTTTTTACTTTACTCACTACACCTAGCTTCTCCATTGCCGAATTGATGTTTGCACAACTTTATGTGGAGGAATAAACTAATTGATGTTTGCATCAATTTCCTATACCCAAATCCCTCCTTGCATTTCCCACGCAGCTGTAAATTATAACCAAAACCTCAGCTTTTGGCATCCCCTTGTTCTCTCACTATTCCACACTTTTTTTCACATTTTTTTTCTCTGCACAACCAGCGTTTCTCAGACCAAAACCACATAGTTTTCAGTAATGACCTCATTATGTACGTAGTCTCTTGATATTTTATCTTAGGCATATTGGCATATGGGTTCTACTCTAGTTGAGTGACAGGAATAGTGTCTAATTATCATTAAAGAAGGTTTTTTTTTATTCTCTAGAACTCATCAAAGTGAAATGGAAGCATGATTGTAAATTTGGATGAGGATTGATAATCAGATTATTTGGATTGTTGTTAAAGGATAAATTGGATAACTTGGTGGACTTTTGAATTTGAATGAAAAATATGATTGAATTGGTGGATATGGTTGTTTCTTAATCTAAGTAAGAGATGAAGATAAATAATCAAATGTTTTTTGTTTTAGTTTTTTTTTTTTTTTTTAATTTAATTGAGAAAATAGAAAATATATGGATTGAAAGGTTAAGTGTTTCTTTTATATGAAGGTTGGAAAGTTTAATCTAACAACATTTTACAATCTTCCAAATACTGATGTCAACAACCTTTTTCGTCAATGCAAATATTCCCCACGATCTCACTTCTCGAAGAGAACATATTTTGATACCAATGACACCATTTTTGATAGTTTAATCTACCTTGTGGACCTAAAAACATTTATCTATAAGTGATGAATAGCTAGGGATCACAAGATCATGAACCACTCATGCATCCCTTATCTTGGAGGTTCTCCATCCTAGAAAGCATTTTGTGAGTTAATTTTCAATCCTAACTTGTATCTATTGCACCACAAGAAAGAACGGTTGAAGATCTTAGACTATGCTATACAAGCTATTAGGGGAATCCTCGATACACCACAAGAGTTTGGAATACTTAATCCATGAAAAAAAAGAAAAATAATTCCAAACATGTAGAAGAAAGAGGTAACCCACCCTTGTCCTTCACTTCCCCAAGGTATAAAATTCTTGGAGTTTAGCTCAAATGAAAAACTTTATTGAGAGTTACTCCACCCTTACACATTCAACACATACTTTCATGTCATTAATGAAGGGCTACTTGACTCTTACAATCTCAAACACGCAACAAAATAGAGATATGGAGAGAAAAATGTTTAACAATGCATAGATTGATAATGCTTGAGGATGGTTAGAAATGTTCATATGCATTGCTTATATAGGCAAGAGGTGATGAGGTAGGTACAACTACCTTTAATATAGAATTAAATTTAAATAATGAGACATGGTCTCATATCTTCTAGAATGTCACCTAGGATAATTAACATGATCCTTGAACTTTATTAAATGACAAGTTACAAAACCTAACTTTTTGATAACTAACTAAAAATTTATTAAATGACAAGTTACAATATCTAACTTTATGATAACTAACTAAAAAATTATTAAATGACAAGTTACAATATCTAACTTTATGATAACTAACTAAAAATTTATTAAATGATAAGTTACAAAAGTAATCTTATGAAAACTAACTGAACATTTATTAAAATATTAGTTACAACATGTAACTTTATGATAACAAACTTTTTTTACTATAATAGTAATCCTCCACTTTTAGCTCTTTTTGAAATAGAAATAATATTTTTGGATGATGCAAGATTGTTCTTACATTCTGGATGCTTCAAAACTTCTAACTTATAAGACCTATTTCTTATGATGTGTCCCTACTCTTAATAATCCAATAGAATAGTAGAGTTTAGGTCATTGGTGATTAAATCCAAAGTAGGGTTCCTAAAATGAAACTTGGGAAGAGGTGGTAATTTTGATTCTTAAGATAATGCACGTTTATGAAAAAAGAGTATACACACTCACTTCTTTAGGAATGAAGCACATTAGTGTATTAACTAAATTGAAATGTGAAGATATATTTTAATCTTACTAAAGCATTTTTTGTGTAAAACACATGAAATAGACAAAACAAATTAAAAATTATATAAACACACCTTGAAGTCATTTGGAAAAAAACATAGGATTGGAGGCTCTAAAGTTTTTATTCTTTGGCTTGCAAGAAGAATGTTTCCAAAGTTTTAGTTTTTGATCAATGAATAATCTTGAGTTTAAAATATTGGCAAAAATAAAATTATACATTATATCAATTTAGAAAATATATTACATCCTTATATTTTTCAAAAAAAAATACAAATAATTGAATTTAAATTTCATACTTTAAAGTTGTTATTATTTGTAAATTAAAATGAAATTCATATTTCAAATGATTATAACTAATTACTTGTACATAATCTTAAAAAATAACCTGCTATTGTATAGGACCTAAAACTAGATTCTCAACTCTCACAAGAAGTAAAAAATTCAATTGGTGATGCAAAATTTATGTCTATTTTACTGGAAAGAGGATATTGAAAAAAAAAACTATAGAGGCATGGGGTAGGTATCTTACTCTTTAGCTAAGTAGTTAAAGAATACGATATTTCAACTGAGAGATAAAATGAAATCAATTTAAAAGAATAAAAGTATGAAGTAATTAAATTACTTTTCTCAAAAGTACAAATCTATACAATGTGTAGATTACCAAAATGTCATGCCTAACATTTAATGATATGAAAACTCTTTTTTATCAACTCAACTCTTATTAAGGTGGGACTTGCAATGCTTACATTTACATGTGTCAAGGTTGACACAAACTGTTAGAATAACTAAGAGGGGGGGTCAGTTAGCTCCCAATTATCCTATAGTCCCAAATTCTCCCAAATGTATATAACAATAATTTCAAACATATAAATCAACTCGGTCAAATGTTAACTATGATCGCAAACTTTAGTCCTACTAAGTTGTCTACCGAGTAGCAGTAAATCAATACTGTGATTATGGATCAATGCAGATAAAGTAATGTGTAAAATAAAATAACAATCCACAACAATCATACACATTAACACATATTTTTAACACGGAAACCCTGCTAAGGGAAAAACCACCTGGGACCGATAACCCAAAATATTTCACTCTTCTGAAGTGAGCTTGGTTAAGAGCCAACCCTTTTAAAGGTTACAATGCACACTGTTAAATGTGACCTGGTTAGAGGATTTAAAACTAACAGTTCTCTCTTGACCAATCTTTCACTACGGGGTCAACAAGAAAACACTCAACATTCATTTGAATGTCATAATAAAGACTTTCACATCCTACTCGGTTAAGAGATTTATCTGTAACAATGGTTAAACTGATACATTAATGATCTTATTTGAATACAACTATGTTTGCAGATTTTCAGATCTATGCTAAGTACATAATACCTCTGATCAATTTGTTCACTTCAATTCATCTGATTCTTCATACTGTGTTCTACTTGGTTAATGCTCTTTCCTCTGTTGCTCGGTGTTGTCTGCAGAAAATGCTCGATTCTATCTATAACTAGTTTGACCAGTCATGCATAAACTTTCCATGTGTGAGCATCATGGCATCATGATTCATAATAAATCTCTTGTCTCTTATATATACATCATAACTCATTTAATTTCCATCCTTTAGATTTTTCCGCTTAATCTCCATCGTTGGTTTTTTCGCTTAAACCTTCCTCGACAGTTGTGTCAAAAACACGTTTCAATCTTCATTGTCTGATCTTTCTTGAATTTTCATAACCATTTGATCATCATAACAAATCTTATCATTTACCTCAAAATCATCAATTTGTCAGCTCATCATTTTAGTCGGTCTCAGTTTGATTTAATTGCTCGGTCAATACTGTGATGTGTCAGTGATCCCTAGCCCGGTTAACATTGTGCTCAGTATACATTGTATTTACTCGGTATTCACTGTTATTCGGTGTATACAGAACTCTTCAATCACTGACCACATAAAATTTGTTTGTTCCAGATCTTCAATCCATAATAGATGTTTGTCATCGTAATGATACTCAAATAAGTTGACATCAATGACAATACATTAACTGATTAATGTCTATCATCACATCTGTAACTCGGTTGACCATCAACAAAATGACTGCAAACATACAATCAGTTGTAGTTCAACAATCTATCCCTTTGGCATTGATGGAAAAACAATATGAAATATGCAATATGAAAATGCCATAGAATACCAAACTCTCATTCTACAACTGAAAAATGATGTAGCTCTCCCTAGCTTGAATTTATAAAATGTTTCAGCATTAAAAACTCACCATGCAGACTCTCCCTGCAGTTTTGACTCTTATGAAATTAAATCTTTTCTCTCTCTGTAGATAGATATGTCATTTATTTCCCTTTCTCTTTTCTCCTTTTCTCCCTTTAGTGGATAGATATTTCATTGAGTCTCTCTCCCTTTGAAAAAAATGCCAAAAATAAATATACAACTCTTCAGTAGCCAAAAATATCTCTAGTTTTTGGTGCAATAGAATAAGTACATTGCAGTGTACTGATATGCCTGTGTCAGTCCAGTTCAACTTGCATCAACATGATTGATATTCTGATTACATGTAGGTTGATGCAACCTCCTAGTTATCTTAGTGAGCGATAGACAAGGGACGAATCCATAGTCTACCCTCAAGTACTCAAATGTATCCTTTGGTAAGGGTTTAGTGAATATGTCTACAAGTTGTTCTTTTAACTATACATATTCCAGTGTCACTTGTTTTTCTTGTACTTGTTCCCTCAAGTAGTGATATTTGATACATATATACTTTGTTTTTGCATGCATCACAAGGTTCTTTAAAATATTTATTGCACTAGTATTATCACAATAAATTATCACTGGGCCAGTGATCTCTTCATCATACCTTTCAAAAAAAAATTATCCATTCAATGTTTGAACAGTTTGCAGCAGCAGCAACATATTATGCTTCTACAATTGACTGAGATATGCATCCTTGCTTTTTACTTATCCAAGTAACTAATCTTTCTTGGGTAAAAGCACAATAATCTGTCACCCCTAAGGACAATTTTGGGCGCTCATTCGCGTCATACTCGGTCGAGTCAAACTCGGCCCAGTCTAACTCGGTCGAGTTTACGTGGCACCGAATGGCGCCTACGTGGCCAAGTCGGATCGTGCGCGAGCCAATGGGAGGGCAAGTAGGACTCGGCCGAGTCTACCTAGGTGGCATGCCATGTGGCAGCCAAACCTCCAAAAACATAAAAAATCCAGAAGTTTGCACTTCTGCTGGTTTTTTCTCTTCTCAAACTAGACAATGTCAAAAAACTAAAAGTGCCCCTTTCTAGATCTCAAAACTATGATTATTGAGATATAAATTTTATATTGTTTCGACAACAAAACATTGAACAAATTCATTAAAAACTACATGTAGGTTATTAAAGCTTTCAGAATTCATTGCTTCGGATAATATAAAAAAATTCTAAATCAATTCATAAAAATTTTAAAATCATAGATAACACT
>MU225851.1:2606344-2617442 GCA_018584345.1 Thuja plicata
ATCTTCAATAATATGTAATTTATTTTGTTTTTGGTATAGTTTTGATAGGATAAAAATGGCGGGAGATAAAAACTGTTGATTTCAAGTAAGTTCAACTTTGAATACTTATAACGGGCAAACTATACATTGAAAAAACTTCTTTCTTTTTTTGTGCACTACCTATACATGTCATCTAAAACATATTGTGAAATTGGAGGGAAAAAAAATGATTTACTTATAATTATTTGGCGGGAAGTAAACTCCTTGATTTACAATTTTTTCAGAAAATGAAAAATAGACCTAAAAATTTCAAAAAACATATTAATTTTGGTTCAATTTTTTTAAAAAAAATTATAGGCATATAATTCATCCTATTTGACACATTTCATCAGTTTACATCATCTTCAAATTCTCAATAGAAATGTGACTTTTATGCCCTTGAAGTTTTACAGTTTTGGTGTTGTTGTCTTTTTCCTTTGTAAAAGGGTGACAGATTATTGTGCTTTTACCCTCTCCTATAAAGAATGCTCCACCAGTAGTGCTCTTTCTATCATCAATGATCCTAGCCCAATCAACATTTTTGTAAACTTTCAGTTTGAATTTTCCATCTCTTTTGTACCATAATCCATAATCTTCAATATTCTTCGGGTATCTAAATATTCTCTTTACAACAGTCATATGTGATTCTCTAGGATTAGAAAAAAATCTTGCTACAAGTGCGTGTGCAACATCTGGTCTTGTGTGTACAACATACATCAACTTTCCAGTCATAGATCTATACAATGTCTAATTTACCTCAGGTGTCTTATCTTCTTTTGTTAATTTGCATCCTGTCACCATAGGTGTTCTGACTGGTTTTTATTCTTCCATTTTGGATGTCTTCAATACTTCCTTGATGTATTTTGATTGAGTAATATAGATTCCTTCAGCTTGTTGTAAAATTTGCAAGCCAAGAAAAATTTTGATCTCTCTAAACATTGACATTTCAAATTCTTTCCTCATTTCATCAACAAATGATGTGCATAGGTTATCATTTCCTCCAAATATAATATCATCAAAAAAAATTTCAGCAATAAGAGTTTTATCATCATTTTCTCCTTTCAAATACAAATTGTTGTTATCACTTGTTCTAATAAATCCAATACTAATAAGATAGGAGTGTAGTCTTTCATACCATGCTCTCGGTGTTTGTTTCAAACCATATAATGCTTTGTGTAACTTACATACCATGCTTGTCTGATTAGGATCAACAAATCCTTCAGGTTGTTTAATGTATATCTCTTCTTCTAGTATTCCATTCAAAAATGCAGATTTAACATCCATATGATATACTATGAATCCTTTATATGTTGCATATGAAAGTAATATTCTAACTCCTTCAAGTCTAGCAACGGGTGCAAAAGTTTCTCCATAGTCAATACCTTCTTCTTGTGTGTACCCTTTGCATACTAGTCTTGCTTTATTTATGGTTACATCTCCATTCTCATTCAATTTGTTTCTGAATATCCATTTGGTACCATTGACATTCTTGTCACTCGGTCTCGGTACTAATGTCCATGTTTTTTTTTCTGTATCTGCTCAATTTCTTCATTCATTGCAATAATCCATTCTTCATTTTCAAGTGCATCTCTAACATTTTCATTCAAATTCACAAATCAAACATATGTTGTCATTCAACTTACTTCGTGTCATCATGCCAGCTCTCTTATCTCCAATATTTTGATTTTATGGATGATGTCTTCTTACATATTTTGCAAGTACAGGTTCAATTCTTTTTTATTCATTGTGTTCTCCAGTAGGTTCATCATGTTCTTGATCATGATCTTTAGTTACAACATTTTATTGATTCTCGGTTGGTGCTTCATGTTGCTCGATATCACTACCCTGTTGCATGGTAATGTTAAGTATCTGCTCAGGAAAAGTATTAGGTTCTTCCATCTAGACAAATCTACTATAATCTTATAGTTCTTTTATGCTTTCCTCATCATTCTTCTCAAAAAATTCATCAACTCTCATATTTGCACTTTCAATGATCTTGTTAGAAGTCTTGTTCAAACATTAATAATATTTTTTCTTAGTAGAATATCCAAGAAATATTCCTTCATCACTTTTTGAATCAAATTTCCTATTTATATCATATTTCAGAATATAACATCAACTTCCAAATATTCTAAAATAACTTGTGCATTAGGTGTATAACCATACCATAATTCATAAGGTGTTTTATTTGTATCTTTCTTCAGTTGTACTCGGTTCAGTGTGTATACAATAGTACTTACAACTTCTCTCCAGTATGTTTGTGCAACATTATTTTCAATCATTAGTGTTCTAGCACAATCCACAATTGATCTATTTCTCCTTTTAGCAATTCCATTCTAGTGTGGTGTCCTCGGTGCAAAGACATGTCTCTTAATTCCATACTCATTACAAAATTTATTGAACTCGTCAAAAATAAATTCACTTCCTCTATCATATCTCAAACATTTCAGTTCTCTACCACTTTCTTTTTTCCAATTTAGCTTTGTATGATTTGAACATCATAAATGCTTTAGATTTTTCTTTTAAGAACATGACAGTCATCATTCTAGAGTAGTCATCAACAAATAAAATAAAGTATCTATCACCATGATAACTTTGTGTTCTCATTTTTCCACATAGGTCTGTATGAACTATCTCTAAAATGTCATTAGATGAAAAATCCTTGCTCTTAAAACTAGATTTTGACATTTTTCCCATTTGACAATTCTTGCACATTACATGGTCAAGTTAAGATAAGCTCGGTAAGCCTTTTACTTTTCTTTTCTTATTGACCTTAACCATGTTGTAAAAATTTACATGACAAAGCATCTTATGCCACAACCATACATCTTCCTTCTTAGCCATCAAACAAATAGTTTCAAATACAACTCGGCGACCTATGTTATTCAAATGTGAAACACTCAACAGATTATAATTAAGTCCTTTCACCCAATATGCATTCTCACATTTGATTTGATTGTTCAGCAATATAGTGCCTTTTCCTTTTACTTGACAAGGTGTATCATTTCCCATTCTAACATATCTGCCATTATAATGCTCAAGAAATTCAAATTTGTCTTTATCTCTAGTCATGTGATGTGTGCAACCACTATCAATAACCCAAATGTCATGTTAACTAACTTTAGAAATAAGTGTTGTTTCAACATAGCTTTCATCTTCTTTTGAATCTTCTTTCAACGCTACAAAAATTGTCTCAATATCTTCATTAGTGTCGGAATCAGTGTCATTATCTTTATCTTCAACAATGTAAAAAGCCTTCTTGCCTTTGTCTTTGTAATCTCGGTTATTCCTTCTGTCATAATGTCGGTTGCTTCTGTATTCTCAGTCATCTTTTTTGTCATTAGATATTTCATTTCTTTCATCATTTTTTTAGTTAGGGCATCGGGCAGCAAAGTGTCCAATTTCTTTACAATTAAAGCATATCAAAGGTAGTTTACCTTTATACCTTCCTTTTCCTTTGTGAAATCTTCTAACCATTAATGCGTCAAGTTCATCAAGTTCTTTATCATCATTGTTACTGTCACTGTTATTTCTTATCATGTGTTTGCTACCAGACAGGGAAAACTTTAAGAAACCCCCTCCTGGGAAAAGGTGTAAAATACTAGAGAATCCTACATTATTTTGGGGGGAGAAATTAATATGGTTGGCAAAAAAATTTAATTTGAAAGGAAAATATATTAGTTGTACTGGCAATTTTTTTCAATTATATGAAAATTCTAGAAAATTTTGGCGAATCTTTCGTTATTGAAAAAATCACGATGACAGGCACACATACCAAGAAACCATTATTATTCGATGGGGGTTTGGATGATCGTGGGTGATCCAATAGGAACTAATCCTACTTTTTATAATCATTGGATGATCCCAGATCAATGGCAGGAATTCTATTTCGGGCCAAGGTTTTAAAGGACACAAAGATTCCCCCAAAAGTCTCTGTAATAGACACACATGTCAAATATATTTTGGGAAAAAGTTTTAAAAGTCATAAAGTTTCATTGAAAGTCTCCGGAATAGAGACACATGTCATGTAACCTATACCCTAACCTTAAATATCAACCACATATTGGCAAATATGGTTGTCAATTACGAAAAGCTTTGGAAATTATAGGCGAATCTTTTTAATTTATAGTGTCCAACAATTAATTTGATTGGTGATGTTGTGAAAGAAAAAGATTAAATACATAAACCAATGGGCGATGGGCCTGGGCATTCGACCCGATATTTATAAAGTTCGGGCAACATGGCCAGCCTGATATACACATTATATTCGCCAAATCTCGGTTGCGGACATGAGACATTCGCCAAATGGAAAATATTCACCACTAAAGTTTTCCCTACTACCAGATTTACTAATTTTCAGAGAAGACATAAATGCAAATTCCATAGAAGGTACAACACTATTGTCAAAAAATTTTGTCTCAAAAGAAATCAGTCTACCAACAAGAATATCAACAGTAATATTATTTCCAAGTGTTGCTCTCATTTCATGTATTGCAGAGACTCTTATAGAATAAATAGGCAATAAATTTCTAAGAATCTTACTCACAATGTTGTCTTCATCAATAGTTCCACCTGCTCCTCGAATAGCATTCACAACCTCCTTGATTCGGTTACTATACTGTGTTATGTTCTCTCTTTTTTTCATTCTCATGTCATCAAATTTTCCTCGGAGACTTTCATCTTTAGCTCTTTGTACATTTTCATTTCCTCTATAAAATATTGTACTCTTGTCACAAATCTGTTTAGCTAAAGTACATGTCTTGATATCCTCAAATTCAGCATCATTTAGTGAAGAAGCAATTTCTACCATCATAGTGTTGTGTTCATATTTTTCTTTCATCTGAGTAACAGTCAAAGGTCCAGTAGGTAGGATGAATTCATTATCCAGGTATAGTGTTAAGTCATCTCCAATCCCTGATAGGTATAGTCTCATTCTTCTTTTCCATGTTGATAAGTTCTCCTTGTTCAGCTTTGGTGCATCTCTCTTATACATCTTGTGATCTTTAGCTTAAGTCCTTTAAAACTTTCCTTCTGAGCATTGTATGATTTGATACCAATTGTTAGAATAATAGATTGGGGGGAAATTAGTTAACTCCCAATTATCCTACAGTCCCAGATTCTCCTAGATGTATATAACAACAATTTCAGACATATAAATCAACTCGGTGAAATGTAAACTGTGATCTCAAACTTTAGTCCTACTAAGTTGTCTACCAAGTAGCAATAAATCAATACTGTGATTACCGATCAATGCAAATAAAGTAATGTGTAAAGCAAAATAACAATCCACATTAATCATACACATTAACACATATATTTTTAACATGGAAACTCTGCTAAGGGAAAAACCACCTGGGACCAGTAACCCAAAATATTTCACTCTTCTGAAGTGAGCTCGGTCAAGAGCCAACCCTGTTAAAGGTTACAATTCACACTGTTAAATGTGACCTGGTTAGAGGATTTAAAACTAATAGTTCTCTTTTGACCAATCATTCACTATAGGTACAACAAAAAAACACTCAACAATCATTTGAATGTCATAATAAAGACTTTCACGTCCTACTTGACTAAAAGATTTATCTGTAACAATGGTTAAACTGATACAGTAATGATCTGATTCAAATACAACTTTGTTTGCAAATTTTTAGATCTATGCTAATTACATAATACCTCTGATCATTTTTTTTACTTCAATTCATGTGATTCTTCATACTTTGTTCTTCTCGGTTAATGCTCTTTCCTTTGTTGCTTGGTGTTGTCTGCAGAAAATGCTCGGTTCTGTCTTTAAGCAGTTTGATCAGTCATGAATAAACTTTGCATGTGTGTGCATCATGGAATCATGATTCATAATGAATCTCTTGTCTCTTATATAGACATCATAACTCATTTAATTTCCATCCTTTAGATTTTGCCGCTTAATCTCCATCATTGGTTTTGCCGCTTAAACCTTCCTCGATAGTTGTGTCAAAAACACGTTTCAATCTTCATCGTTCGATCTTTCTTGAATTTTCATATTCGTTTGATCATCATAACAAATCTTATCATTTACCTCAGAATCATCAATTTGTCAGCTCATCATTTTAGTCATCCTCGGTTTGATTTAATTGCTCGGTCAATACCATGATGTGTCGGCGATCCCTAGCTCGGTTAAATTGTGCTCGGTATACACTATATTTACTCGGTGTTCACTGTTATTCGGTGTATACAGAACTCTTCAATTACCGACCACATAAACTTTGTTTGTTCCAAATCTTCAATCCATAATAGATGTTTGTCATCATAATGATACTCAAATAAGTTGACATCAATGACAATACATTAACTAATTAATGTCTATCATCACATCTATAACTAGGTTGACCATCAACAAAATGACTTCAAACATACAATCAGTTTTAGTTCATCACAAACATGTTGTAGTGTGTCACATGTCTCATAGATACAAAAGTGAATACACAAAGGGGGTGTTAGACTATCGTAATCATAGGCTTATAAATCAGCATAGCACCTAGTTGCTAGGTAACTTTCATTAAGGAGGTTACAAGTATTTACTTGAATAAGATCAAACCATAAGGCTAGTCTCACCCTAACTTGCCCCTTCCTTTCCCCAACTTGGAAATAAGTAATCCCGAGGTAAATTTGGTTGGGTGTTGGGCTAGGTTGCAAGGATTCCCTCGAGTAATCTAGAAAAAAAAATATCAAACCATAAGACGAATGAATGAGGCCACAATAGCAACCTAATCCAAAATTATTTTTAAACAAAGTTATTTAATTGAATAAACAGTCATAAATTTTGAGATAGATGAATCCAATTATCTATAAGATTCACGAAAAAATGATATATTGTTCAAGCTTGACATATATTTATATTACTAGTTCGTAAAACAATCAAATAGTAACCTTACAACTATTTCATTGAATTCTTGAGATACATATAAGCTGAGTGATATTGCTAACTGGTTAATATATTTCTTAATATGCTATATATTTTTCTATTAACTAAACATTTGGGTTCGAATTCAACCCACAATCCAATATTCACTACACCCCTAACAATTCTATTAAGATATATTATCAATAAACCCTCGGGTTATTAATTAATAACTAGACTTCCTTTTCACTCAATATTATATTAAAAGATTTTTTACTTCAACAGGGAAGGTTGTGAGGGGAAAATGGCTCTAGCTTGGGACATTTTTAAGTCATGTGTAACACATGATGATTATGCAACTATGAATATATTTCATGGCAACAATGAAGACTTTTTTTGAAGTCAAGAGAAGATAATGTTATTGGATTTCTTCTTTGGTCTCGCTTTGATAGTCAACAAGTTTGAGGACCTCAACCAATAGGAGGTGGGATCGATTTCATTTCTCCCTCTTCATTGATTTTTCATTTTTCACAGAGCTATGTTCCTCCTTCTCATGTGTGTGAATCATTTCAGACTGCTTACCTTGTGTCCATTTATTTCCAGAGAAGTTCTCTAGTTGTGTTTAGTTATTAGTGTGGCTGCAATTGTTTATCAATGTCTGTTGAGGCTTGGTGGAAGTATCCAAACCATTTTTTTTTTGTCCTCCAACACTCGTAAACTTCATGAGTTCATCTTCAGCCAAGTTTCAGGTGTAGCTTTGCTCCCTAATTCTCGTTATATTAATTTTATATGTATATATCCTTGTACTACTTTTCTATTTCAATACATTACACACCCCACATGTTTTATCCAAAAAAAAGGTTCTACACATTAACCCACACATTAAAATAATCCCCATTGAGTAGATAAATCACTTAGGAAAATTAAGGTGCTTGTAGATATAAAGCCACATTCAATTGGTATTCTAAGATTTTAAAATGAGAAGATAGATTTAAAAATGAAGAGATAAATACTTTGAAGTATAATTTAATAATACTAACCACTATATGTTGACTAAACACATATTTGAATGCTTTATAGTATTATTTTACTTTAAGAAATTTAATTTTGTCTATTTATTAACCATAACTACCTAAAAAAATTAAAAAGAAAAACTCTAAATATTATATTTAAGTACTTACGAGTCTTTAAATAATATCAAGTGAGAAGTAATGACAATATAATGGAGACTAGATAATTATAAACCATTTTATCTACCTTTTAAATTTATCTATGTTTGTTTCATTCAAATTTATCAATAGTAATTTTATCCCTTAAATATTCCTCACCAAACAAAATAGGAAAACCCAAGAGTTATACGTATTATTAAATTTCATTTCCTTAAAGTAACTCTCATTTATCAAATATCATGGACACAAAGCCCTAAGTATCTTTGTGTAAATACCCATATCTTCTTTTATTTCATACCCTTCTTTTTAAATCTCTTTTTGTTCTTGGGAATGCCTAAGGTTGTCATATCCAACCCTAAAGTTAATGCACCCCTCATTTTTGCCCTTTATTTTTCTCTTGCTAAGGTGACAGTGGGTGAGCACAAGAATGGGAATGCCAAGAAGGAAATTCTACAGTACATGGGTTCATCCAACCACCTAATGTTGATTTTGTTTATAATCCTATTCTCTAGAATAGAGCACCATATTTTATACTTTGTCATCTTATATTTTTTCCTTCTAAAAATTTGTCATGGTGAGGAAAATTAGTAGATAACATATATTTCTAAACACATGGGTTCATGGCACATTGCTAATACCATATGATCCTAGCTATTGTCCTTGAGAATATTTCATGTGTTTCTTTTGTTTCACACACACACACAAAATATGTATATGTGTGTGTGTGGGGGGGCCTAAAGGGTCCCTATTTTTCCAAGTCAAAAAAGAGGGATGGATACATGGCACATCACTTATACCGTATAATCCTAGCTATTGTACTTAGGACATTTCATATATATTTCATTTTTATATTTGAAAAATACCTATGTAAAGCACCATACAAGGAGGGTATAAGTGAACAAAGTTCTTACCAACATCTAACTCATCCAATGGCAGCTTAATATAGTTTTTTATTTAAAAAGCAGCATAACAAGGGTGTTGACCCTTACACAACCACGACCCTTAGGGAGTAAAGATGATCAACATCACACTAACAATAAAGGTGTTGATAAATGCAACAAAATATAAACAAGACACTAACAAAAGGGCTATTAGCCCACCTCAGGGGTGAGAATGCAACTCACCCACAATATGTGGAGAATTATGTGAGGCTAAAGAACTATTCTTCCTACGTCGTCGGACAACTGTCCAAGCGAAACTGTCATTAGGATCCCACCATAAGGGGGACCAGCTAGTGAGACTCTATTTGTAAAATTGTCAGCACAAGGACCAGAGTGTTGAGAAAGTTATACATTGTCAGATGAAGATCAGAGTAGAGTAGGAGCAGTAGACGAAGAAGAGGCATCGTGACAGGAGTGGACTCGCCAATAGGAACATGCTGGGAAGTACTCACTTGGACAACCTGATTTACAACAGGAGTATCACCTAGATTTGATGTAGGAGAGTCGCCCAGATTTGCAACATGAGCTTCATCCTCATCATTAGCTTGCAACTCTTCGTTGGAGGAAGAATTAAAAGGCCGGATAGTCAAATGTTCTAGCTAGCATTTTCCACCAAGTGGTAGTGCCTTTACGCCTTAGGAGAGTACAAACAGTTGCCAAGTGAGCAATAAAGAAACACCAACGAGAACAAAATGGGATGCCCTCTTAATATTGTTGAATATTATTTAGTGAAGCTAATTAACATTATTAAAGATGTCATACATGATTAGGGAAACAAATTATGTCATAAAAAATATGCAGTTTTCCAAAATCAACTTATTGACAAGTCACAAGTTGTACCATTTTCTAATGGAAGTGATTCATATTTTGTCTACTTTATATGTAGTCAAAAAGGAATCACGACTTGTTTTAGTGTTGGTTAGGTGTCATCTTATTCTAGTATAGGTTTTTGGTGTTGACAATTATTTAGAAATAGTTTCTTGTGGATATGAAAGTTTGGCATTATATGTTTATTGTGTGGTAATCAATTCTACGATTTTTTACAGTAGATACATAACGATTTTGATACAAATTGCAATACTTGTACTCTCAAGTTTATCAATACTTGTACTCTTAAGTTTATCAAAACCTACTCTACGTATTTTGTATTTAATATAGTTTTATTTCCAACTTATTTGATAAAATGACCTTTTCCATATCATTAGACAATTGTTTGCTATAATTCTAAGAATTGTAATAAAATAAATAGTATTTCCATGTATTATCATACATTATAATATTGTAAATGACTTGTGCAATTCTCTACTAAATTACTTCATAATATAAGTCTAGATGGTGATGTCGTCAAGATAATTAATTATTTAAACTTTCTGTAATACATACACTGTAAAATTGTGTTGCTTGCCACCAATGGTTTAGTATCTTAGTCATCATATGCTCTTACCTTGCCCACAATAGAATCTTGGTGATCAAAAGAGAGAGTTCAAGCATTTCAACAAATATTTGTAAGAGATTCAATCAAGAAGCATCAAGAGTACCTTGGAATCGGTCTTCCCTAAGGGGTGTTTGAGTACAAATTATACTCAAAACCAAGCTATGTTATTGATGAATTTGTGATTAGAGGATTAGCATGTATTTTTGGTTTGGAGGTTTGTTTATTATCTCTTAAAATTCTATAAATGGGGCTAATGCTTTGACATCGTTGGAGAGGCTTCGGATTGCTAAGAAGTTGGACATTCAAAATTCGTTGGTTGAAGGTGACTATATTGGTTGTCCAAGGAATGTCAAAGTGGTTCTCATGAAGCAAAGACTAGATAATCTCACTAAAGAAGTCTTAGTTTTGAAATAATTCTCCTGGGATATTTGGTTCTCTTTGTTATAAGGAAGTTAATAATAGCCAATTGTTTGATTTATGCAAACATCATTTTTAAGTGAAAATCAATATAGATTTGTCTTCTTTTCTTGAGAGTGAAAGAGCTCTTTAATACAAATCTCACTTTGAATTTTGTTGGCTAGTTATTTAATGTCAAGCTATAATCTACAACCAAAGAGCTCCTAAACTTGAGGCCAATAAGGTGATATATATATATATATATATA
>MU225851.1:2627427-2640790 GCA_018584345.1 Thuja plicata
GCATCTAGCACCAGTGGAACCGTTTTAGCTTCAAATGATCTTGAACTTGCAGCACATGGAGATGATGAGAATGTGGATTTTCTTGAGAATCCTTATGATTCTGAATCTGATTAGTGAATCTTGAGTCGACTCTTTATTGATGAACATTGAATCATGAACTAAGTTTTGATTTTGTAGTTCAAATTGCATTTGAATCTTGAACATGACTAATTAGTTATTGAACTTATTTCAATTTGCTGTCACATCTTTGAAGTTTTAACTTTTATGTTGAAGTGTTGAACTATCAAATATAAAATATCTTGAATCTTGATCAATGGTGAAGTATCATACTATCATTATCAAATGATTTATTTTTGAATATTTCTTGCATATATATATATATATATATATATATATATATATATATAAACGCACCCGCATCCCCCCCCCCAAAAAAAAAAAAATTCACGCATCCGTGCACCCGCACCCTCCTGCATCCACATCTGAATCGGCAACTTAGTTTTTTATTGAAGATAGATTATGCATACAATTAGATGGTTTGGCTTTTTAGTTTTTTTAAGTTTGCATCATTTATTATTTGAAAAGAAAATCAAGCAAAGGTAGACAAATGTGCAAATATAGGGAAATATTGCTTGTCTTGGAGTACCCCAATTCCATTATTGAGCACTAACAATTCCACAAACGCCCTTCATTTTGTCAAAACCTTTTTTAATATAACTTTCCACAATAATAAAAGAAATTTAAGGAGTTTTAACTTCTATAAGAATTCAGGAATAACAGCCGGCTTCTTCCTACTGCAGAATTAAATTCATTCACAAGCAACTTCACACAAGACAACAAAATTATCATGATTATCGTTCCTTGTGACAATTCTATAACTAAAGGTTATCCAAAGTAATTTTATTAAAGCAGAAGAGCGGGGATCCTCTCACAGATTCTAAAACATTTTTTAATCAATACAACTCAAAATAAAATAAAAAAAATATTATGACTTTTTAATATTTTATTGTAATTATATACTCATCTTGGTGCATAACACTCAACTGAGCCACAATTTGCAATATATATAACCAGGTATGATAATACAATAACAGAGAAACAAGATAGCATTATGAATAGGAAAATTTAGGCAACAATAGTACCTTCAGCAGCTACAGTACAATTGCGCTCCAAACAAACTGCACAAGGCTCACTATCTTCACTAGCAGTATTCATTGCTTCCAATCCATATTCCCTATATGTAAACATATGAAAAAGCAATTAATTTTTGACAGTTCCGTGGTAGTGGAATCATAATTTCCAAGAATCAATTATGCTAAAGCTTCTTTAATACAAAGATCCCCAAAATTTCTGTTAAAAACTCAAAAGCAAACCTACAGTGTAGGAGAGAACAATATTTAGAAGATTAAGGATGTCATCTATAAATTACTCAAACATCTTTTCACTCGTTAATCTGTACTTCCTATTTAAGAACTCAAAACCAATTTGTTTTTCCATGCACCAACATGAGTTCATAACCATAAGCCAAGCAAGACATAAGTAAGATTGCACTAAACAAAAAGAAATCATACTCTATGATTCTCAATCTATTTATTGTCAGATATAACCCATCCTAAAGCAATAGTCAGACAACCAAGCCTCTAGCATCATAAATAAACCATTAGCCAATGATCCTAACTAATATTTTAAGAACCCAGTAAGTCCTATTTAGACTTTCATATCGCCAAGGAAATAAGAGTATGTGACAACTAAGATCATTTATAGTGGATTTTTCCCTGGGAACACCTTTTCTGTAGATGGACTGGAGTATGTTTCCAAAAATAGTAAAGAATATCATCTAGCTACGAATCCCCTCTCATCCACATTGTCAACAGGCCATAGAACAAATACCAAATCTAACTATTTTATAAGATTTTACTGTCAAGGCCAATGCCAAGCTCCAGAGTGGGAAGCAAAACCATTGAAGTTATTCTCATGTTTGCATCGAGATATCTGGTAGGATGCACTCTACTCAGCTTTTCAACATTTTTGTTTCATTATCTAGCAGTACCCGATTTCTTCAAGTTTTCAACATGTTTGTTTCCAGATATCCTGCAATATCTGCTCTACTTACAATTCTAATGGGACGGTATCAATCTATACAAAGAGCATATGCTCATATCATTACTTCTGATTAGTTCGAAATTTCATAAGGTATGGAGAGCTTTAAAGGTCACTTCCAAGCAAGACACAATTTGGAGTATCAGATGCCCCTAATCCAAGCATTCCACGAGGAGATTGTGTTTTCATTCACCTTGTATATTGTTCAAAGAGGTGTACAACCCTACTCCACATCCAAATTGAAAACTGTTGACCTCCACCATTATAGAGTACACAGGCCTTTACCATCAGGGAACACAGGCTATATGCAAGTGATTTCAAATAGTTAGCAAAAGCTATACAAGACCATCTACTCTGTCCACAATTCAACTATTGAGAAGCTATAAATTCCCTGTGCGTTAAAAACTGTTACCAGGAATTAGATTAAAAAGCATATATGCAGCGCAGTTACCTATAAAGTGCAGCATATTCTCATACACCCCTCTGTTATAAGACCCTCTGCCCACAAGAAGATCACCAATCCTTTTTGCCTTTTCTGTTTACACTAACTGTTCAACCATCCCCAAAATACAAAAGTAGGTAAGGAGTTTTTTAAGACTTCCACAGCTTTGTAAATAACACATGATTCATCCCCAAAATAGAAAAACAGGGAAATAGTTCTTTTAAGACTTCAACAGTTTTGTAATAATCCATGATTCTAGAAATTCGTTGATGTTTCTGATTGGACTGACCAGATTTGTCCAATTTGCTCTAAACTTTTCAGTTGCTATATAGAGATTTTACCACTTTGTTTTGAAATTCCAGATTTCAGAATTTCCTTTACCTCTTCCATGTTAATCAAAAAATTTGAACCTGATAACTACAAATAAAGATCACCAATCCATGATTCTAGAAATTCGTTGATGTTTCTGATTGGACTGACCAGATTTGTCCAATTTGCTCTAAACTTTTCAGTTGCTATAATAGAGATTTTACCACTTTGTTTTGAAATTCCAGACTTCCAAATTTCTTTTACCTCTTCCATGTTAATTAAAAAATTTGAACCTGATAACTACAAATAAAGATCACCAATCCTTTTTGCCTTTTCTGTTTACAGTAACTGTCCAACCACCCCCAAAACACAAAATATGGTAAAGAATTTTTTTAAGACTTCCACAGTAACCCATGATTCTAGAGTTTCATTGACATTTCTTATTGGACTGGCCAGATCTGTCCAATTTGGTTTGGACTTTTCAATTGTTATAGAGATTTTTGCAATTCATTTTGAAAATTCCAGATTTCTGAATTCCTTTAAACTCCTTCAAGTTAATCAAAAATTTTGAGCCTGGTAACTACAAAAAAAATTTAAAAATGTAGATAAGCTTGTAACACCAAAACTAATCACAACACAATTACCCTTATTGACTAAGCTTATGGCTGACAAAACTAAGAAAACTTCAACAAATCGAAAGACATCACAAATAGCAAAAAGTTGTAAAATATAATGCAAATACTCTCATTGGAGATTTCAGCGCAAGCATTAAAAAATAAAGTGTTTACACATGTTTAAGTATATAACAATGATTAAAAAGTAGTGTTTATACATGTCCAAATAATAAATATATATATCAGCACTTAATATGGTATCCCTTTAACCATATTTTCCACATACTGGTATCCCTTTAACCTATTACATATACCCCAAGGACAAAAGGAATGCAATTACATAGGAGAAGCAACAAACAGAGTGTAGCAAAGATTGAATTAGAAGGAAAAAAAGCTTCCATTTTTAGTAGTCTTGAGGATACCCCCCTTAAATAGGTTTAGAATTTGTGTTCATAAATAAATAACCAGAAGAATTTCTTCCACAAGTAACGGTAAATAATACCAGGAAAAAAAGGAAAAACTCATTTCAGGCAGAAACATCTCTCCCTGCCTTCAGGAGATCACTATCCTCAATGGATAGAACATCATCCCCGTTTTTGACCTACAGACAAATCTTGTCATAATAACTCATTCTATATTTTTCTTGCTACTGAAAACGTCTTGTTATTAATATGTATACTTTTCAAGTTTGATCATGTACTGATGTAGCCCAAACCCTTCTAGAACAGTAATTCAGAAAACAAGCACAATAGAAATTCTCAAAACTCCAAACTCTTCATTAAAATTCTCCAATCTACTCTACCTCAACAATGAAAAAAACTCTAACTTAATACAATTCCGAAAATTACCATATTTGGCATTTTTAGGGGAAAAATGGAAAAAACATTTTTTTTCCTTTTTTGGTAATTTTCAAAATTCATCCTATGAATCCCGATTTTTCCCAAGAAAAGCCCCAACTAAGGCAAGACGAATTGCCAACTAACCCACGAAATCAGAAACATGATTTTGGATTTATTACAAAAAACAAAAATCTAAAAACTAGAAAAAAACAATAAAAGCCAATTTTGGTAACCTTTCTAGAACATGGCCGACCTAAGAGGACATGGCATGCATCCATTAGAATCACATCGCACCATAACTCATCCTTGTTGACCTTTCCTATGGAAAATTTAACAAGGCATCGCTTATCTACCGTAACTTCATTGCCCTTTTTGAACCATGCAATCCGATAGGGGCGAGGATGTTTTTCACACTGGAGATCTAGTTTCTCCACCATTTCTTTAGAAACCATGTTCTCACAACTACCTCCATCAACAATTACTTGACATACCTTTCCACTAGAGGTACACCTTGTTCGGAATATGTCGGTTCTGAGCCACGAATCATCAGCACCTCTCCCTTATATCCTCCTTTGCTGGAATAATCATTGTCCTCCTCATCATGAGGCTTTCTCCAATGTCCGGAGTCACTTCTTGTTCAGATCCTTCATTGTCAACTTGGGCTAGGTTCACTCTAGATGGTCCTCCTTGATTTCCATCTTGCATGTTGAAATTGGAGCAGTCAAAGGCATCTGAAACAAGTGAATGGCTTTCTTTGGCCTTACCATCCTCTTCCATTACCATAGCCTCTACCACATTGAAAACCCCTTCCTCTTTGTTGATTTGACAGAGTTTGACGAGCTTCTTTTTGTCTCTCACTTCCTTGACTGGAACTTGAGCCTCCTCGAAATGGGGTTGATGTACCCCTGCATCCTCCTCTATTTCTCTGGTTGTACTGCTTATTTTGCTCTTCTTTAGCCTTTAGAGCCAACTAGTAGGCATCCTCCAAGCAGTTGATCCGATGCATGCTTAGCTCATCTCGAATAGTGAGTTTCAAACCATTCACATACCTTGTAGCCATCTGCTCATTACTTTCTTGATGTTCTATACGAATGGACAACTTGTAGAATTCATCTGTATAATCTTGCACAGAAGACAAGTTCTGTTTCAAATTCTGAAACCTTCGGAAGAGTGTTTGAGCATAATCCACAGGTAAGAATTTTCCTCTCAGCTTTTTCTCCATTTTGCTCCATGTCTTCATTTTATCCTTTCCTTTCTTTGTTTGTTCATTTTGGAGATGATCCCACCAGATCATCGCATGTCCCTTTAACTTGGTGCATGCAAACCTCATCTTCTTTTCTTCTATCATAGACTTCCATTCGAAAAAATTTCCCATCTCATTCAACCAATCTATCAATTCCTCTGGCTTAAGACTACCTGCATAGTCTGAAACATCAACCTTGATCACTTCACCTTTTCCCTCTAAGGCTCTGAGCATCCTCTCTTCGAAACTCGCTCCTTCTTCTCGTCCTTCTTCTATTTCTTCATCTTCTTGGCTCGCCTCTCCATCAGATTCATCTCCTCTTCTTTGTAATCTTTGATCTTCCAATCGGTTTGTGAGTTCTGCTACTTGTCTTTGTAGACTTATCATATCTCTTTGCATTTGGGTAAGACCTCTTCCAGCCATCATCCTGTTCTGATACCAAATGATGTAGCCCAAACCCTTCTAGAACAGTAATTCAAAAAACAAGCACAATAGAAATTCTCAGAACTCCAAACTCTTCATTAATATTCTCCAATCTACTCTACCTCAACAATGAAAAAAACTCTAACTTGATACAATTCCGAAAATTACCATATTTGGCAGTTTTTCGGGAAAAATGGAAAAAACATTTTTTTTCCTTTTTTGGTAATTTTCAAAACTCATCCTATGAATCTCGATTTTTCCCAAGAAAAGCCCCCAACTAAGGCAAGACGAATTGCCAACTAACCCACAAAATCAGAAACATGAATTTGGATTTATTACAAAAAACAAAAATCTAAAAACTAGAAAAAAACAGTAAAAGCCAATTTTGGTGGCCAAGATGAAACTTCTGGCTCCCGAAAAAATGTCGAAACGGCCACCTATCGAGCTGAGCTCAATCAGCAATCCAAATAACTCCTAATGCATCCGCCTGTAAAATTTCAGCAAAAACTCACATCCGAGTCAAAAGTTATGACCCTCGGATGCTCCTGCATCATGTACATACAGAATGCAAATGGGGCTGTAATGTGCAACAATTGTGCAGACCCAAGTAGCCATTTTAATTCAAAATTCTTATTTTTCATCATTTTTTGGAAGTTGACCTTCAGACAAGTGGAAAATGAAAATCTCTTGTATTCGATGGTAAAATAAATTCAAGTTTGGAGTTATTTTCTCTCATAGATTTAAGATTCAGTTCAAGATGATGACTAGAAAATTCTAGTTCAAGATGGTGACAAGATTATTCTTTCATCTTTTGTACACAACTTTTAGCAACTCTAAATCTAAACTGTTGTCTAATTTCACACAACTATGTTTGGCTCTGGTGGTAGATTTTGTCATGTCAGAATTGTCAAATATTCTAGATGTGAAGATGAAAAGAGGAGTCATTATGATCAAAATAATTTTAAGCTAGATCCATTATATGCTTAAATGTTGTGAAGAATACCTGGCAATATTTAGTATACTCATAAGAGGGAGTGAAAGAAAGCTTGATGGAGCATAAGGTGGTAGACTTAATTCCGAGTTAGGTAACAACAGTTGCTCAAGCCAATGGCGACCCCATATTCTAGCCACTTCAAGTGGTATCCATCTACAAGATAAAATATAAATATAGAGGTTAAGCTTGTAGTTACCACATAAGCACTCAATCTCCTATATGATCATACTCCACATCTTCCATTAATAGAAATAGATATACATTAATAATCATAAATTGAAAGTTTGGCTTCCAAATTCAAAATACCCATTGCAATTCAAAGTTGCTCGACTAGCGCCCCGTGCTAGTAGAATCTGAAACAGTAAAAATACATTGAAGTTGTATGAGTCCAATGGAACCATTCACCACAACCAATCCTTTTAAACACAAAGAAATAAATGTGTCAAACAGTTCTAAGATACAAAAGTTTAAAATTTTGAAAATACCTGACAACACTGTATATTGCCTCCACAGGCTGCATAATGTAAAGGAGTGCTTCCAGCTCCTGAAAAAAAGGCAATCCATTAATATGACATTAAACGCAAGGTTAAATAGCACATAATCAATTTGAAAGGAACAAATAAGTAACATAAGTGGCCACTCTAAATTTAAATATTTAACAAGGATAGCACCTATCAGATCCATTGAAGTGCCATAATGAAATGTAGCAGCTGACACATTTGCATTCAGATCAAGAAGCAATTGCACACAATCAAAGTGCCCATTAAGCGCAGCCATGTGAAGAGCCGTAATCCCAACATCTGCTGCCCTATTCACAAATTTGGAAAGTGCACTGCACCAAGTATATACAGCAAAAGTAAATCCACAATACCAATTTTCAGCACTCAAATACCAGAAGTTTACATCAAGTTAACTTACTTCAAATCAAACAGGCGTCCCATAGGTGAGGCGTCGTCCTTTTTGCCAGAAGAGGACACACTCAAATTGTAAGGAGCGCTGGGTACAAAGTCTGCAACAACGAGCCTGATGCATCTTGTGTGACCATTTACTGCTGCAAAGTGCAAAGCAGTCCTACCACTGAGGTAATCTGCTTTTGTAACCTAATTCCCAAAGGGCTATTAGCAGTGTATTTTAAATATCTCTAAAAATTCCTAATGGTAATGGATAAGCTGTTAAACTTTTTCAGTCAGAAACAAGTCTGGTCATGTCAAGTAAAATGTACATACATTGGATTTGTACAGAAGAAGAGTCTGCACAACTTCCCAATGCCCATATCTACAAGCTTGCATTAAAGCTGTCTGCATTCGTAAGCAGACAAATAGAACCTTAGATTTGAACATATCATGCAATTCACTAAAACCTACAGTGCAATACTTATACGTAAGCCAGAGACGAGCAAAACATTTCATTTGTCGATATCAACCTCGTCATATTTAAACAACAAAGTAGTTTTGCCTAATGGTCACTGGATATCTTCATTAAATAAATTAGATTTGTAAAGAAGAGGTCCTTCCCTAATCACAAACAGGTCACTTTGTGCTATTGTTTGATTGCTTCATTAAAAAAATAAAAATGGTAGAAGAGTTCATTCCAAATTATTGAGAGATCACTTCTAATTAATCATGCAGTCAATGTTACAAAATGGCAAAACCAATTTTTCGAGACAATCAAGTCAAGTGTTGACTATTGCTGGTAATTTTGTTAACCATATAAGTTTTGGTTTTAATGGGTTTCATGTTTCTTAAGCTTATAAGGTTCTATAAAATAGATGAAAGAACATGTTCCCTACAACAGTTTTACAGGGAAGATATCACAAACAGAGAGCTACTTAGGAATCGATTTACAGAAGTGGCACTTAACTCGCAATTTAGATAAATTAAAATAAACTATAATTCATTTTCTTGACTTCAAAAAGCATATGTTATAAAAGAATTTACTATTGCTTGTAGGCTATTGAATAAATGAATAAATAATGTATTTTATTCTAAAGCTCCCCTTAACTATAGCAGTTTATGAAGGCTTCTAAATACATGAAAGCTAAAAATCACACATATTTGGTTATGCATCACAATTTTACATCTCACCCCGGGTTCTGGTGTCCTAGGCATCCTCTGCACTTAGTAACATAGAAGGTTTACATATCTTAGTTAGTCACTTATCTGATTATCACATCACTTGTGCTTTGACGCTCCCCTTGCCTTGTAGTTTACATCTCACCCAAGGTTGTTAACATTTTAATGTTTTCTAATTAAATGCAATTATGAGATTTCAGCTGACATTATAGCCTTCTTTCTCCTACAAAGTAATTGCAATTGTACATTATAACACATGAGACTCCTTGGGTGCACTTTGAACATTCGCAAGGATGGGACAGTTCCTTCTTCACTGAGGTTTAATGCCCAGGTGACAGGGATCATGATGCCCCCTATAGAAGTTTTCCACAAAAAAAAATTGATCACAGACATTCCAAAAGGGATTGCATATATTTCCTTAAGCATATGAGATTGACATCTCACTCAAAAGTTGGTATGTCACTTGCAAGCAATCTCGTAATCACATCAATTGTGCCTTGAAGCTCCACTTACCAAGTGTTTTTTATCATTTTGATGTTTACTAATTACTCGCCGTAGTGAGATTTCAGCCCAGTTTATTACCTCCTGTCGCTGGGGTTTAATGCCCAGGTGACGGGGATCATGATGCATATCCCCTAGAGAATCCCTAGAGAACTTTTCTACAAAAAACTTTGATCTCAGACATTCCAACAAGGATTGAATATATTTCCTTATGCGTAGAAGGTTTACATCTCACCCAAAGTTGGTGTGTCACTTGTCAACAATCTGGTTATCACATCAATTGTGTATTGAAGCTCCCCTTACCATGTGTTTGTTATCATTTTGATGTTTTCTAATTACTCGCCATTGTGAAATTTCAGCCCACTTTATTACCTCCTGTCGCTTATAAGGAATGGTGATTGCACCCAATAACATATGAGGTTTTTGGGTGTGCTTTGAACATTTGCAGGGATAGGATAATTACTCCTTCAGCGAGGTCTAATAACCAACCAGGTTACAGGGATCAAGATGCATATCCCCTAGAAAATTTCTCCATCAAAGATTTAGATCTCCGACATTCCAAGATGTGTCGTTAAAACTTGAGCTCTGGGGCTCAACAATGAATGAATGAATGATTTTAATTACGCCCACGAGACTGATCACAAACGCAAAAGTAAAAGCCTCTCGTGAACTATTCACGAAGAGGATTGGGAGTATAGATCTTTTCTTTCTTTTCCTTTTCCGAGCAAATTGTCATGTGTTCAATCTGCAAGAACCCAAAAAGGTGCCAATGCCAAGGGAAGAATGAACAATGCTTCTGGTAATGTTTTAGGTCAAAAAATGGGTTAATGTATTTCCCTCTTATTTCTTAAGTAGTCCTGGTGCTGCATCCAGACAACATCATGCTTGGAAAACTTAGGCAACTTGTAATATGCAGACTTAGAGAACATACCTGGCCACAGTAATTCCTAGAATTCACATCAGCTCCATGCTCGAGCAGCAAATTTACAATCTGTTCACATTCAAAAATTCTGAATAGGACTACAAGAAGTATAGCCATTATAAAATTCATAGAACATAATGAACCCAACTACCAAAAACGGCTACCTACCTCGCTGTGGCCTTTAGCAGCTGCAAAATGAAGAGGCGAATTCAACCCACCAAAGGTAGAATATCTGGCTAAACAGGGATTGAAATCCAAGAGCATGCGAGCCTCCACCAAATCCCCATCTCTTGCAGCAGATACCAAGCGTTCCCCTGATGCAGAGCATCCCAGGGAATTACCCATTGAAATATTATGATTTTAATTGCGTCTTTACAAGACTACAAATATCACAGCTGTCTCAGCCACCAAGAAGGGTTGAAGCTTAAGATTATAGTACTCTCCTTACAACATAGGATCTCCTTCTATTGGTTTCGATCACCAGATTCTTTTTATAATCTTTATTCTCGTCTCTTCAAATGATAAACTGAGTAAAGTGAGCATCAGACCAACAAAAATCCAGGTATTTATTTCAATCAGGACTTTTAGTCCTTACATTCACATTTTCAAAGACCTGACATGCGGACATCCAAACCACTAAATTCAATATATCCCAATCCAGTCTTATCCAAATCAGTCAATACATTATCAAGCCACGACTACAGTGTAACCCCTACCACCTTCTCTATGATGCACCAATGTCCTCAAAAGATGCCTTTATTCAAAGTGCACAGCAAAAATATGATGAATTAATGAGTTACCAATGCGGAAGACCCAATGGGTTGTGCCTAAACTTCGTAAGAGTAAGACTTAAATGCAAATCTCCTTCACCGCACCAAACCTACCAATGAAGTGCTGACCTCGGTTAAAATCAGTGAGACTGTATTACAGGGATGCAATAGAACAGAGCTAAGGCTCACTGTTTCGAAAAATAAACAGTCATATACCTAATTGGGCAATACGGTCACTAAAAAGAGGCACTCCTTACACAATTGCACAGCACCGTGTTATCATACTGCCACATCCAATCTTTACAAAGAAAGTTCTCTCGACCCAAGTCCCTCTGGATCAAGCTTGCCTTATTGAAGGACCTTTCTTTCTACTAAAAATGCTAGATTTTTAAGGGCATCTCACAGCACCTCTTCATTTGGGTATAAATGTTTACAGAGCCATCCGAAAATGACTCACCAACCACCCCCCCCCCCCANCACCCCCCCCCCCCCCCCACCCCTGGATATGTAGGCTTCAAAATGCTCTGCAGCTTATTTCAATCGAACTTTACCAAGCTGTAAGCCTACAAAAGTTCAATGGACCCCAGATTTATAAGCCCACATCGTGTCAGGAACAAAAAATGAGTCCAATGTTTTGTAAACCCAATTTTATCGCAGTAAATGTTGGACACTTATCCGCTTTCTGCTGAATTTATGGGTTGTGGACGTTATGTTTAGGTTTAAGTGATCAACCGTCCGATGTATCAGTATCTTGCACGTAATCTTCGCCGTACGCGTGTCGCGCGAGACATTAGGTCCACTTCACATCGCCTACTTTCGTTTAAATTATAACGTTTTAAATGTTGACCAAGAGAAACATAAGACTGGTTTTTATTATGTCTACAAGGGACAGTGATTTTGACAATAATTAAGAGTTTGGAATGTAATGGAGTGTAGGATGCTTCTAGGCATCTACACTAACAAATATCTTAACAAAGATTTGTTCAAGGTAGGAGGAATCAAATCCTAGTTAGCTTGTTCTATTCTCTATGATTTTTTTCTATTCTATATGAATTTGTTAGAGGATCCACTTAGACATGTGATCAATTATTTTAAGTAAAAATAATTATACTTTTTAAAATGGTTTTGGTTTTTTTTATTTTTAACAAGGGGATGTCCTTTTTTAACATATTCACCTTAGAAGTCATATAAGTCTCTTAATGAAACTCAAGTCAATATAGAAGTTGTATAGATGTTCAACATGAGCATGACTCCATTGATTAATTTCTTATATAATTTTATCATTGTAGAAAACTATATTTTGATGTAGAGTTAGAGTATAAGTTGATTTAGATTAATAAGAATTTTAATGTACTTAAGTTGTTTGGAGATTCTAAAGTTGATGTTGTTTTTAGTTATAGTTTTGTTTCTTTGTTTTGGTCATGAAAGTTTTTTATTAAGGAAAATAGGTTTTGATGGGTTCCTGAAACCCTACAGAGCTATAAAATAACCGAGAGCATATAAGCAATAAGTATCAACCTAAAAGGAACAGGCAATCCAACATCCAAACAAAACAGTCCCAGAGAATACATAAAGCCAGGGACGAAACCAAAAAGTCTAGGTTAAAAAACCAGGAACGCAAATCAGGCAATTTCTCTGAGAATCTCAACAGCACGAAACTCCAGCTCGGTCATTCTACCCGCAGCTTCTTTCAGGTCAGTCAGATCTTTATCTGCTTCTTGGTTCTCCATCTTCTTTGTGGCGGCTCTTGTCCTCTTCTTAGTTCCCTCTTCAGGTGACTTATCCCTACCACAACTCGGTGACTGGTCCTCCTTGTTCCCCCTTTGCTCTTCAATCTTGTCAATAAGCACCTTAATGTTATCATTTGAAGCTTTTAGGATATTGTAGCTTTGTTCAGCTATTTTAACCAGAGAATCCTCAATACTTCTGACCCTTTTCTTCAACTCGTTCACTCTGCTATCCAGCTCCCTATCCTCCTCAATGTTCTTGTTATTGTTTTTAATGTTTTCTTTCTCCATCCTGTCCATTCTTTTTTTCAGCTCGTAGATTTCAAAGAAGGTCCATTTAGTGGTTTTGTAGCTATCAATGACACTGTTTTTAGCATTGTTCAGCACGTCCATTTGAGGATCCTCCC